>JAITYZ010004046.1:0-10210 GCA_027744595.1 Paronellides praefectus
AAATCCCTTTGCAAGCAATTTTTTAATTTGTATTTTTTTCTATCATTTTAGGACTCGCCTCATATCATGGAATACGCTCTAGCGCTGTGAACACCAAGCAGGTTCGTGTGAGTACCAAACATTTCTTTCTCATTTATATGCACATATTATTATATATTATAGTAAATGTATTTACTTGAAATGCTTTTAATAATAGTTGTAACGTTGTGTGGGCGCTAGATAAATGTATATTATTATAAATATATTTTTACGACCACCTTTTACGGATGTCTGTTTAATTTCGGATTTTTTTTATTTTGTTGACTAAACGCGTAGAGCAATCATTCGTTTTATTTTTTTATTTATTTTTTTCGCTAGTGTTTTTCTCCTTTTCCCATGTGGAATGAATGCACAGTTGGAGAGCTTATAGCTGAAAATAGATTATCTCTCTCTCTCTTTCTCTTTATTTGAGAAAATCCCAGAAAAATACATGTAGTATTCCCTTTGCAATACCATTGTTAAGCGTACTTTTATAGACTTCATTCATTCAGTCATGATGATGATCAACAACAATATATTAGTGGTGGCACAAGCACTTTTTCCCCTCTCTCTCTCTCATGGGAATATTTTGTGCTAAGCACCAGGTGTTCTTATCCCTTACTCATCTCCTCTCTTCTCATCCACTCACTTTCACTCGTTCTCTTTCTTTGTTGTGTTCCGCAGGGTTTGTTTCCTTTGACAATCAGATATCCGCACAGATGGCAATTCAAGCTATGAATGGCTTCCAAGTCGGAGTAAAACGTTTAAAAGTCCAATTGAAGCGGTCCAAGTCCAAAGACGCTGCCAAGCCCTACTGAGTGTTACCTCTGTTGCTTCGCTATCAACAACATCGTCAGTGAAAAACATAAATAAGAAGAGAAAGCAAGCAAGAATTCAAAAAAAAACACTGAGATATACAACAACATGATGGGAATCAATATACTACTACAGCATATACATAATATTGTATATATATTTTTTCTTTCTCTCGTTCTCACAGTCAGCAGACTTTATAGTTGATAGCCAGCAGCAGCTTCTTCGTAATTCACATACATACCAAAATCAAACCAAAATAATGAAGATATATAATCATTATTATTATTATCAAGAAAAGAAAACCAGGAAAGGAAAGCGCAAGAAATATATATTATGTAGACTCTTAAGGATCATTAGTTCTATTTTAAAGTTCATTCAAGTAGAAATGAACAAATAACACACACACTATACTACACCAAACCAAAATATGTATAGTCATTACAGTCAAAAGATTTTTTTGTTCTTTCGAATATGTTGAGTACACATAGAAAAAAAATATTAGTTAGTGCGACTGCAACAACTACAACAACAGGACAAAGAAACGAGCAACTTTAAAGAAATGGACGTTTATTACTATTTTTGTGGAGATGGACCATGAAAGGACCAGATGGAACAAACTTATTCTTCTCTTTTTTTCATTTGGACCACTTTTTTTTCGGGGGAAACAAAAAAAATCAGAGGATCCAGATGGAAGTCGATTCACTTAAATTCAATTCACAATTCACGGGACGGAACATTCAAAAAATAGGATGCGCAATTCTTTTTGTAATCAAGCTGACGATCGATCCTGTGAAAACTTACTCGTAAGCCATATAAATAATATATCTATATATAAATATATTATACTTCGTGTCTCTCTATCTATCTTTCTTCCTAGTAGCCTTAAAAAATAATTAATTAACTATAATAATTATTATTATCATTATATTACTCACATAAATAGCAAAACATACAAAGTATTTACATATTATATACAGACTATTTCTATTTATTCACAATATTTTATCTGGTCGTACGATATAAAATATTTCTCTATGTAAAAACGATATACTACATTAGAGTTTCTGGGGTACATCAAGAAAACAAAAATCATCCATGATAATAATGAGTCGACTTGTTGTGAACTAATTGCATTTACTTAAAAACAAATAAGTTATTCTTGCCAATCATCATGACATACATGTTAACATACTTACAAGTAAGTATATTTTAGGTATATAGTACTTTTTTCATATATATAAAGCGAAACGAATTATAATATAATATAATTCATAGTTTGTTGTTGTACGTTGGGCTGAACAAGCAAAAAAGTTATAAAAAAACTTAACGTACTTGTTGGGCCATGAACACTAATTTATTGATAGTATTTTCAAAACGGGACGATTATCAAATACGGAGCAAAAAAATTCGTTCGTAAGTTAACGTACAAACTCAAAAGGCTGCGTACTTTTTTCTTTTTTAAAATAATGTTTCTACACACACACACACCGCACACAAATTAGTATTTATTTAAATAAGAAACAAACAAGCCAACAATAATTTTAAAAAATCATTTTTGTCTGTGTCAAATCAATATTCTTGTAAAAACGAAACAAAAAACTCATTTGTCGTCAGTCGTTTTTGGGCAAAATATAGTTGAATTTACAATCATTATTATTGTTTAATAGCCCGGTTAATTCAAGCTTTATTTATTTCTCTTGTTTATTGTTGCATTTTAAATTTGTAAATATATTCTGTTGAGTTGCAATTTATGCAACACACTTGATTTTGGTTTTTTGTGCAGGGATGCATTATTCCGCATCCGCAGTAGAGTGAAAGTGCCAAAAAAAATATTGTATGATATACACATTATGATTTACTAAACAAAATATTATACTTATTATGCAAAACCATTTGTTCTCATAATAAAATAGTCATTTTTTTTTGTTTCAAGTTGCGAGGTATAAATAGGTATAAAATATAAAATATATATTGTTGCGTCATTTTGCCCCCAAAAAAAGTCACAAGAAAAGCGTGATAGCTTCTGACCAAACTGAAACCAAAGCCTGAGTGGAGTTACCTAGTCAGGTGAAAATTAAAGTAGAGCGCAAAGTTGTCATAAGGAAAAGGATAGAAAAAAAACAATAATTTTCAAACGGGGGTTGGGTTGCCACGTGATCAATAATAGTATACGCCATCAGGGTTTCCCATTTCCTGTTTTAAACGAAAATTGATATTCTAAAAAAATAAAGGATAATATGAAACGTTTGAGAAATGACTTTGAAAGCTTATGACACAATTTACAATTCACATTAAAAATTTAGATTGTACTGAATTTCAAATGTACATATTTACTTATGTAAATGTATATATTTGTAAAAGGATATAATATAATAACACACCGGACAATTTTGAAAATTAGGCTGTGATGATGAAAAAATTAATCTTATTATATATACATACGTACATATATTCTACTGAAAATAAATACATAAGAAACGCATTCAAACCATTTTAAGAGCTCTATACTTACACTTATGTATTTACCTATACACACCTACATGTATATGTGTATGCTGATATATTATATTGTATTTAAATGGATATATAATGCAAAGGATGCACCCGCAAACAAAAGGAATATTCAAGTATAATGCTTACTAACATTATCGTAAAATTACGATTCGTAATCACAGGGCTCAACAGTGAAAGGGTTTTACCTAAATAGTATACATCAAATATGTATGTCGTGTGTACAGTGTACATCAAACCATCGCATATTGCATATCCCTTTGCTTTTTTATTCCTTCAATCAATCGTCACTTTTGACTCGTCCAAAAAGTTCACAATAATATTGTTCAATCAGTTATATTTCTTGCAGTTTTATATATACACTACGTAAATAAATTGCATGGCTATATATATATATAAATATATTGCTCATTCTGAATGTTGTATTGTCACAACATTGAAAAATGGGAGGAAAACATTGAAAATGCAATTTTATTACAGCAACAACAAAAAATGCTTAATTGTTTTCAATAATTTTTGAATGCTCGTTCTAATGCACTGTTATTATTATATACATTATATATTATGTTTGTGGGTTACGGGGCTTATCTCTGTTGTAATTTTCCCATATAGAAATTATATAGGCACGCACATATACTTTTTAATATACATATGTTCAAAATACTTTTTTTAAATCAATTTTTTTTTCATTACTTTCCAGTATCACTTGATGATGACATTTATTAGTATTTTATCAATTATTATTTAATTTTCCATCTTTAAACAGTATTAGATTTACAATAGGTTCGTATTTTTTATTAAACGTATTTGCAATTTTGTTTTCATTTAAGTCCATTTCCATAAAGTTGACAGTATTTTTCTCTCTAATTTTCTTGGTGCTTTACTACTGCTTAATAATGTAATTGAAACCGTCACAAAACTTTTCAATTTTTTGAATAAGATATTATCAATCTTACCGTACTTTTGCATCTCTCTGTTTTGGACAATAATACCAAAACATATTATTATTATTATTAAATGACACCTGATCAAAACCAAAACCACCCACAACTCACTTTAGCTGTGAATGTATTCTCTCTAAATGTATGTGTTAATGTTTACCATAAAATTATTGATAATGACAATATATAAATACTTGATAATTATTATTTAAGAGTATAAAAAAGTTGTATTTTTTGTACAGAGAAACAATCCAAGATAATAATAATTTTTACACAAATTATTACCTATCATTATTATTACCTTCTATATTTATGTACTGTTTCATGTCTATTCATATAATATTCATGTTGTAAATTTTTTTGTATTTTTTATCGTATTTTTACTCTATATGTATATATGTTGTATTAATGGTACTCTCTGTTTTTTGCTTGTGTTTTTCAGTGTCAGTCTGTGTGTAGTAGGGATGTTGATGATGATGATGATGAGATGATCACCTTTTGCATCAGATCAGATCATTTTCTTCTTCCTCCTCTCTGTCTGTCTCTCTCTTCTCTGCAGTTGCTGCAGTGCACACACCTCATCCTACTCATTTTTTGCTACTTCCGCTCGTTCCTTCTTCGTTCGTTCGTTCGTATATATACGCTATGTCGTGAGAAAAAAAATATCAAGCAGTTTTTTTTGTGAAAATTATTGAACAAGTTTATTTTTATTTTTTGAAACTCAAAACAGACTTGACAATCGCTTATTTTCCTTTAAGACCTTTTTTTCCCAGTGTGTTTTCTCCCATAAAAAATGTGATTGTCCCTATATATTATATTATTTATCTGTGGACTTTTGTGTCATGTGCTCGTTCGTTCGTAAAATTATGAATGGTCCCTTAAAACATTTTTCGTCCTAAAGCAAAAAAAACTTTTTGTCATCTGTTGTCCATGTTCCATATAAATGTCTTCTTCGTCCTTGTTAACCGTTCGTTCGTTGCTGCTGATGCTGTGCTGCTGTTGCCGCTACTTCAAAAAAAAAATATTTAAATATATAAACCTCTGTGTTTTTTTGCACGTATGTATGTACGTATTTATTAAAATGCTATATCTATATAATTATTATTATAATTATTACTACACACACATTATTACAGTTATATATTCTTAAGTGTTACTATATTATAATAATATATATTTATTATTATTACGTGAATGTATAATTATATTGTTACATTACCGTTTAGATTGAGTGTATGTCATATATGTGTACGTGTAATATGTTCATCTGTCTGTATGTGACTGTTACAATAAGCATTATCATCATCCTAGATTATTACAAGTTATCCTTTTATAATTATTCTTATTATATGAATGTTAAAAATGCAATGCATCTTACAAAACCAATATATTATATAGTGTCATTTTTCCTTTGTACCGTTTCCTTTCTTCCTCTATTATAACTTTATAGAGAAGAAAAAACAATATATACACTTAGCACAGATGATACACAAAGTAGGGATAAGAAATTTTTTCTAAAGCACAATTTTTATTTTGTCGTAAAATTGCCAAAATATATAGACATAATAGAAAGCAATCTAGTTGGTCAAGAAAACATTATATATAAACAATATATACACACATAGCTCTACTGTCTAATTACCAAAAAATATGATAGGCTTTGCGCATACAAAATATATAACAGAGGTACTATATTATAATAATATATATTATATTTCATTGCTGCTCTACAAAAAAATATCCTAATTGTTGTGGCAAAAAAACTTCATCAGAAATCAGGGTTATCATGTGACACAAAATTCAAAAACAAAAAAAGGTATCTTTTTTTTCTATCATCTCATTACCAAAAAAATAGGGAGATATAAATATATGGCTAATTTACACAAAAAAAATATATAGTTAAAAAAATTGAAATAATGGTTTGTGCTGTTGTGTATCATTATATGTATATGAACAAAAAAACAATGATGATATGCACTTCATTAAATTCAAAAGGTGATCAAAAGTGTTTCATTCAAAAAAAAAATATAAGTACGGTTTTTAATACAAAAAAAAGGAAAAATATTATGGGATACTGCGAGTACTTCGTTCGTTCGTGGAAGATAAAAAAAGAAAACATTTCAGCATCCGTGCTTTCCTTCCGCTACATTAAACATACATACATCTATCGTCGTATTATCATATAATATATACCTATATATATATATAAAAACACGCGTATTATTATACTATGTAACTTGTAAATATAAAGTCAAATTAGTCGTAATTAATTATTAATTACACAACTAATCACACAGCAGGATGAATATAAAGCTTACACACAGAGGCGATGGTGGTGATGGTGGAGGTGCGATGATGCGATACATGCTACTATACTATACCACGATAAAATGGTAAGAATGACTTTCTTTCTTTTTATGCTACCTAAAAAACACATAAATCTATCAGTTTACATTGCATACATAAATCAAGCCAATTACAATTTTAATAGCGCATATAAACAGGAGACAAGTATATTGCATATATACATACATACCGCAAAAAAAACGCATAGAGATGATCAGATATCATCTTATCTTCTTATAGTGGCCAACAATGATAAAACAAGTAGGTTGTATTATTTTACAAAAAAAATATACAGATAGGTTGTAAGTGTACATGAGTGCACAGTATAAAATATACATACATTGTAGGAGGACTGATATACCGTGGCAAATATTGTAATTTATGAGTGCGCACGATTTATAAAAAAACGTCACCGTCATTCATTATTATTCATTCGTTGTTAATTTTTGTTTAGATAGAGAAACATCTCTAATTAATTAGAAAAGTCTTAAAACATAATTTACTATAAGGCTAATATATACAACATAGGTACATATATACATTTATCTCTATAAAAATATTTACTAACATATCGGGTTAGTGAAATTTTCAATGAAAGGAAAAAAAACTGAAGTCAGCAAAACATAAAAATAGGATTCTATCCAAGGAAAAAAAGTGAAGCAGGAAACTCGCTAATGAGTTATTATTATTTATTTCCATTAATTGGTTTCATGTTCATGTGCGTAAAATCAGAATTTTCCCACTTTTGTTCAATTTAACATTTATGTGTAAAAATGTGAACTAAACATTATACCTAGTACCAATTTGTTTTTTTATTCATGTGTTTCCATTAAAAATCACAGCATGGTTTTTTTGCAAGAACGAAAGGAGCTTGTAATTTTAAAGATATTTAGGTAGTCATGTTGTTTTATGTAAAGTAGGAAAACTTACTTCATCTTTCACACCCAGTCACCAGTCATTCTTTTCTATTCCATTTTATTACAGTTCCTAAGTATAAATATTGTTAAATAGAAACAAAAAAGTCATTTTTTGAGTCCATTTTTTAACTGTTTACTATTGGCTCATTTGTAAATAATATTTTATAGATATAAATATTAGTTGTTTTACTATTTACCAATGTTTTTTTGTTCAAAGCCAAATTATATAGCTAGTCCTTATAAAAATCATTATATTTACTAGTTTACTTTTACACACACTTTTACCTTCACGATCAGTACAAGAGCACATGATAAAAATGTACACATACACATCATCATCATCATCAGTTTATGATTGTAAACAGATTAGCGTGTATATCCAGTATTTATGTATATCCATATTACCTATATTTCTTCTAATCATTTCAAAAGGGAAAGCTCGAAGAGAAAGCTTGGACAGTCAGTTTTGTGAAAGTAAAATATATATTATATAATATGAACTGGGAAAACGCTTGAAAATATTCATTCATCATCTTCTAGTAATGTTGTTACAATTTTTAATATCAAAATCCATTCATCGGTAACAAGGTACAAAAAAATAAGATTTGCAGTTTTCTATTTCAAATGAGTACACATGTTTTGTTTTCTTGTCATCATGTCACGGCTTCGCAATTTGAAAAAAAATATTCTGGTAGAGTGCCTATGAAAATTTTTCGTAAGAAAACACTGACCGTTTGCTGCTTTAGAAAGGAACGTCTTATCTGTCTCTGTGTTTTTGTACACAACTTTTTAGAAAAATAATAGCCAATTTTGTAAAAACAAAATTCTACATGGACATCGTTAGGTATATTGATACGTGTTTACTGCAAGTTTTACTGGCATTCAATTTTATATCTGGAAAAAAGATTCCAACGTGTTTATACAAGAAAGAGCAATGCATTTACTAGAACAATATTTTTGGGGTAACGTGAAACGTGACAGTTTTGAAAGAATGTCGTATTGGTAGGGTATTTTATAATGAAAATTAACATTTTTACAGGCTTCAAAAATCTATTCTTTTTCAAAAAAAAAAAAAATATCGTAATAATTAATTCGTAATTATTATGTTTAAAAATATCTACAGATTTTAGACTCAATAAATTTCAAGACTTTCTCGTAAAAAGGGATTTGTCTATGCTACTGCAGCAGTTTGCCAAAAGTTAACTTTTCGTTGTGAAATTACAAAGTAAACTCAGAGTTACATTTACACACAACTTTGTCATTTTTCTAAATATCTGTTTTTTGTGAAAACTTTTTTTAAAAAAAGTGTTGTGTATTTTTTAGGTACTTTGATAATGAACAGTTGTCAGTTAATTCATTTCAAAGAGAACTGTATAGAGACTATACTACCTAAAGAAAAAAAGTAAACCTGTACATGTACACATTTTCTTCGTATGTAAAATATATATAAAGTATGTATATATACCTACATATATATACATATATTCCACAGACCAGACCAAAAAACAAAACCGAGAGAGCTGAGATGAATTGAACATGAAAGAGAAATAAATACGCTAATTTTTATATAAAAAACAGAATTAAAACTATTCATTCACGAAAAATGAAAAAATGTTTGTGTGTAGGTATGTATATTATTAAATTGGTTAGGTAGGTAGGTAGGTACCGTGTAAGGTCCTTCCTTACTGTATAAGGGTAGAGGTATGTATACATAGGCTGGCATATAGGTGCATATATTTACACATAGAACAAATCATCATGTAACAAAATTGCTTATTAAAGTTAAAAAAAACTGTATCATAACAAATTAGGAACACTTAATTATTGTTGAGGTAAAATTATTGCATTGGTCAAACTGAAGAATTATTAGCGTGTATGCTCGGACTGATTGGGTATATTCTTGGCTTTGATTGTGATCGGTGCAATCCTTAATTTCATTATTATAAATGTACTACTTATATAATAATATACAGTAGTAGACGTCCGATGCATAGGGGAAAAAAATTAGTAAGTTTTGCACAGTACACTACACAATGTCGTGATTCAAAGTTGAGATCGCTGGGTATATATAAAAAATATGATATCTATAATTTGTATATATTTATCCGTGTGTAAGGGAAACCCTCTTTTTTGCATATTTGTATCAATCAAAAAATGAGGAGACTTGCGAGAGACAATGATTCATTTATAGGGAAAAAATATCAAAACAGGATGTATAATAATAACAATAGTTTTTATGCATAGATAGATAGACTAAAAAGGAATATATATGTGTATATATTTTAGGGTTGAACATATATATATATAAATTGGCACACATTGGATTTCATATGAAAGCAGTCTTTCTATTTTCATCATGATTATGTATGTAAATCTATCATTGCATTGTTGATTGTTATACTTTTCAGTTTTTTTGTAATTACAATAATTGTTATAGTGCATTCGGGAAAAAGATTTTTTGAAGGGAAAAAGTGTCCGTCTAGTCTATGATAAAAATATACATTTAATTGCAAAAAAAACATATAACCATAATTAACTGTGAAACAAACGATATTCAATTGTTTGGTGGACTTGGCCAGTATCAAAAAACACTAAAAAAGAAAACTATCTTGATTCTAGTGAAAAATCTAAATACAAACAAATACATAGAAAAATAGAAAA
>JAITYZ010004047.1:0-34077 GCA_027744595.1 Paronellides praefectus
TTATAAAGCAGCTTTGCTTCGCTTTGCTACTTAATAAACAATGTTTTTTACTATTACCCACCAGACTCATACGTTGAAGTGTTTCAATGTAGTCCCAAACCAAGAACGAAATGATCCTCCGCACTTTCAAATACGAACAAAAATATTCAAACCGTTTTCGTACGTTTATATAAAATAGACTTTCTTGTATCAAATATACTTAAAAACAAAAGTTTTCTACACATACTTCTGTTTAATATACACAAAACACATTAAATGGAATATACACATTCCCAAGAGAATGATTACACAAAATCATAAAACTCAAATCGGAACTAAATGAGTGTAAAAAAGGAAACAAAAATAGACTTAATGTGGCATAAACCAGCCACTTCACTGTCTCATCAACAACAGCAGCTGTTGAGAATACCAAAGCTCAAAAATATTACAATCAAGGTATAAAAAAAACTATAAATCTGTGCCAGTCAATGCATTGTTATAGGTGAAAAAAGAAAGAAGAGAAAGCAAACAAATAGAGAAAGTTATGTATGATGATAGACAAGAATAGTCATCACAATAAAAAAACGTGTAACATTGCATTACAAGTGCTATGATGGGAAAAGAAACAGTAGACACATTAAACAAGCTTATTGTGTATTCCAATCGGTGCTTTCCGACTACAAGGCGACAACCCATTTCGGTATCCTCCGCTTCACTTTTATTTTGTTTCTTATATAAACATAGAAGATGTAGCCATGTAACGTGAACCGCGCATAAAAATATAAACGGTTTTTGTCTGTTTACAAAACAAACTAATAAAAAATACTATCATGCACATTTAGAGTGTTCCATTATTATTACCCACTCTGATGTGAACCATAACATAAATACATAAATTGTTCCTGAGCAAACTCAACTGGTTTCCTTTTTTTATTCCTGTGGATATGGCAATAACAATGAATGGAATGGACAGTAGCTTCGTTTGTTTATGAAGGAATGAAGAGATTTACTTGCATTGTTGTTACCTCATAAGCAACGAGTTATCTCATTCTCTCGCTGTTTTCATCATGTGGAGAAAGCAAGACGAAGAATTTAGATAATTAGCTGTTTGCCACCATGCAAAACAAAACGGACACACCATACCATTGGATTGACCAATTCCTTTTTACAGATTTTTATTTGGTAGGGTTGGGGAAAGTAAAGTAGTAAATCTAAAAGGATAGGGAATTACTATTAGCACTTAGCATACACACACATATATATGCACGCGCTGAGGAATGCTGTACACATGATGATGATGAGGTTTGTTATTATATCGCCCACGCAATACAAAAAGTCTCCACAGCGCATTCCTGTCATTTTTTCCTAAGTTCAATGGATGAAAGCTGTATTCTGGTAGATGGAGTGTTCCGTCCTATAAACTTGCGTTGCGTTGGTATATCGTTTATTAGCGGGCTAATTTTTTCCCCTCTCCTCTGCTCCTTTTTTTCCCTGCCATTAAGTTTTTATTTGCCAGTTCACTGATTTTACTATCACCGCTTCCTTGTATAATGAAATATTGAGTTTACATAAAAACAATGGTAACTACACGTGCTTGTGAAAATGATTACTAAATATATGATAATCAGAAGCATATATTATGTTATCTTTTTTAATATGCTTCCTGTGTTCGTATTTGACTGATCATAATATACTTTTTAATTATTATCTGACTATGCTTTCTGTAGCGTTTAGCACTTTATTAGCTATTAAAAGCACAATTAAATTGTATTTTTATCATAATAATTTATGTATACAAGCAGATGAGCGAACTCTGATACTGCAGTTTTTCAATAATAATAACACTAAAAAAATAATAAGAAGAATAATAACTATTCGTCATTTTTTAAAGTATCGTTTTTAAATGTTTTTTTTGTGTACCTTATGTTTGTGTGTTATGTTTACTGCAGTGAAAAGCTTCTTTTTTATTTCCTTTATATTTTACCACTTTAATGTTTGGTTGAAGATAAAACAGCTTAGTAATCATTACGCAGCGTATCATTCAATCTAGCATCAACAAAAACAGGTATAACATTAAACAACGGGAATCATCTAGCCACATCTTATCTGTAATCGTAACATGAGTTTAGGCATTTTATATGTAATAACTAAATAAATATCCACCATCCGTCAAGGACTTGATTGCATATGTTTATTACGTCATAAACAATCACGAAGAAATGTTTTTTGTTGTTGTTACCTTATTGCCAGATACGTGAACGAGATGTTAGATCTTTAAAACAAGCTCATTTAAAAAACACTAAAATGCTTTGAAGCAACGTTCCATTGCATTTTTCAATTGAAGGAGTATCAGAGATTTATATACTCATTCAGCATTTACCACATCAATCTTCGTCAGTATGTTCATGTAGGTATGTATGTACTTTGTTTCCCTAAAAGAAATATTTGTGCTTACTTGCGGTATCATCCTATCATCAGACAGAAAAACACGCTTCACGCTTAAATTATTGAGGACGGTTGTCATCAGATAAAAAAATGTTTTGTATATTTGCCGTCTTTAAGAGCTTTCTCGCAAACAAATTTCATTTAAACTTGACCAACATGTATTGATGTAAACTGGTGCAAACATCCTATTTATAGAGGAATTATTTTTTCCAAAAAAAAGTATTTGTACTCTTTTTTCTGCATAAAAATTTATACTAAATTCAGATTAGAACTAAAATCTACAGTTGAAACGCCCCCGTGGAAAGAGGTCTGAACATAACAGCCATTACAGCCAACAAAGTGTGTTAAAATTGGTACATATTAACTACTACTGTGCATATCATATTGATTACATAAGGTTTTTACTACCATCAATGTTATATGTATGTCACACACACATTAGGTACGAATCATAAATTTTTCCAAAATTCTATGGTGTTAATGCACTTCCTTTTATGCATGCATTAACAATGTACCTGTACTAAATTCCGGTTTTGAAAAATAAAAATGAACAAGGTCGGGTTTGAGTGCGAATTCCACATAAAGCTTTCAGTTTTCACTGGGTTTTTTCTTTATTCAAATAAATATTTGTCTAGTCAAACAGAATTAAAAACTTTTTTTTGGGCTTCTGTTGTACCAAGACGCACCTTTATCATTTTCACACGCTTAACAAAACAGCACATTTTCTCATGAAATACGTCGCGCGTCAGGAAATTTATGTGCGCTAGCCTTTTGCATTTATGGCGTCTTCACTGTTGCCACTTGCCACTATTACTACATTATTTAATTCAACATACTAAATTTTAAGATTTATCGAGCAATTGTTTTTAATTAGGTTGTTGGTACGTGAGCATTTAAGATAAAAATTAAGTCTTAAAACAATTTGCTCTGTTCATGGATATTTCAAAGCACACTTTCTTGCATACTGCATCTTTTGTACAAACAACGCATTTTTGTGTATCATTTTAAAAGGAAAAATATTTATGAGTTTTTAACAAACAAACGTGTATTCGAAGCAACGATGCGCAATATTTAGACTATTAAATAATTGGAAAAAGTCCATATACGGTGTAAGAAATATGAACAGGATTATCTAAATAAAATGAAGAATGATTTGTTACATAATTTGAGAATGGTAAGTGAACGAGTCAACAAATTCAGCAAGAAGTAGTAAATACAATAAGAAGATATGGCAATTGGTCTGCTTAAGAGGCGTATGAGAGGGGAGGAATCTGCCGTTCCATTTTATGTTTTTGTAATTAAACCTATAGTTATAGACTAGTTACCTTTCGTTTTTATCACAAACTTTATAACCCTTCCGTTGCATGTCTCAAGAAAAAAGTTTTGGTTTTCAAATTTTATAAATACATACCTACCACCTAAAATACATTCATTCATTCTGAAATTTGTGGTTGTGCCCAAGAAAGAGAAATTGTAAAAAGATACCGAAAGTGAAGTAGAGATGAAAGATGATTGATATCAATACATATAGGTATACAGATATCACATGTGCATATATACTATCAGGGTTATTATCAGTGAAAACAAAGTTCTTTATTAGTATTATTAGTGAAAAAAGGATATGGAGATCCAGCCCACTTCCGATTCAATACACATTTAAGAAAGAAAAAGTTTTTCCTCGTTCATTCATTAAAATTCATTGTTCACGCGAAGTCTGCCCAATTTAGATAAAAATTCACTTAATATGACGTTCCACTCCACATTCTTGAGAGGATTTTGGCCATGGCTATAGTGTAACAAACAAACTCCGTCGCCTTGAGTCGTAGTTGCTTCATTCTTGTTAGAGCATATTTTTGTTAACCCAAGCGTGTACACACACACATGACTTCCTTCAGAATTTTTTTTTCTAATTAAGTAATATGCACGTGCTATAGGAGCAACAATCAGAAATAAATACTTGCCACAGTGCAGAATAATAATTGATATTTCACTGACAATGCCTAAAGCAAGTTCCAGCTTATCACAGGAAAATTATCTCAGTTTTTGCATATCGACAAATTACTCTGGACAATATATACCTAATTAATAGCGACTCTACAAGACAGAATCATCTTTCATAAAATGAATAGGTCTACTTTGAAAGTAAATCTTGTTTTCGCTAATTATTACTTCATTATTGCAACTATTTATAAGCATTTCACATTTTAGAAGATTGGTTTGCCAGGGTACATTTTAAAATATGCAACACCCATACTAAAGAAACATGGAAAGGCAGTTGATGCGTGTCATCATTAAGAAGTGAATAAAGTCTATCATACATGCATAACCATTGCACAATTTTTTTATTTTTATTTTTTACGTAATATGCACGATTTTACACAAATATTTTGGTTAGGCAATTTAAAAAAAACTGTTCTTGACTTGTTCAATGCATTCAATATTGAATTTTCAATTTGGGTGAACATTTTTAAAATGGTAGCTGCACAGTAGTCCTGACTTGAAAATAAAACTTGTCTGTTTTTATATTTTACCCAGTCAATATTAGACATAAACAAGAAGTATGCAATAATACCACTAAATATTCAACTTTTTCCTCAAATCCGCTTGCAAGAAAAAAAAGTAAAAGAAAAAACTGGTTAAAAAAGAAGGAAAACAATATCAACTAGACTCACTGATCAACTAGGTATAGATGTTTGTTGCTTGTATAATTACTTGCCTAGGTCAACTTTCAAGGGTCAACAGTAATTGCTTTTAATATGGCTTTGTAAGTACTGCAATAACTCTTCTTTCATATCTCACATCTCAATCTTTCCGTAATTCAGCTGGTTTTTTTGCAGTGGCCGTAGACACTGCCTAGAATAGGATTAATACTGAGACTTTTCAAATAATATCATTATAGCATGAGCTTTGATGCTCTTTTTTCCGTCTCAATACAACAAAAAAATTTACAAAAGCAAAATTCATGCTAGACAATTTGAAGTATTAATGGGAGAAAACAAGGGAAAAATTAATTGCAAAAATGTATAAAAATGATCAGTCACGATTTTGATAATGAATGAAGCTAGTTTGTATGATTATTTGTCTGCTCATTTTAAATTTTAACATGAGACTTTGTATCCCACCCTTTTTGAACTTATTACAAGAAGGATGGACAGGCTAGAGTGGAAATAAGTGGCTCAATGTTTTGACCATGATTTACTTTTACATACTTCATAAACTTTCCATCTTGCTTGATCTACAAAATTCACGTGAGATTTTTTATTCTCGAATCAGACACCAACAATTATGCAAGTATGTAAAATAATTATTACTATTATTAATAATCATCAATTTCTGTTAGTTACCTACGTAGACGCCACATTTTTTCCTTGCGAAATCATTAAAATGTAACAGAAAGATTTTATTACCCGCGCTCACCGGGTTGCGATTAGTTATGTGACTATATGCATGATGATAAGCCTAGATTTGTGCTGCAAAGTAGAAGCGAATTTTGAAGGCAATTAGTATCTCTCATCTCTCCGAGCCGACTCAGGTGAGCTGCCACATAATATGTATTCCTAATTAAACATATACTACGTAAATATACATGTATGCATAAACTCATAAGCAAAAGAAAAGTAATTTTTAACGATTTTCTGTCGAAACAAACCTGTCATATAATAATTAGCGTGGCTACTTCTCGTATTAAATAGGTTCATCCGACTCATTAATTGTTACATTATTGCTGTCTCCGTATCATTTTACCGTTTTATCATCATATTAATTATGGTATAGGTAGTGGGCAAGGAGCAAAAACTCGGATGAGTGGTTGATTAATAGGCGAGTACAGTAAGGTGCATATGCTATTGCTATTTATTAGCGTTTTATGTGCCAGCAATAAGGGCGACGCACTCGCACGTGACAATATTTAAACATTACCTATTCCTTTCATTTCGTTATTTATTGCTCACCAGTGTTTTAGGTGTTCGTTTGAGTGTTTTGGTTTGGTTTTAGTGACATTTGAGGAACTAGCTTGCTTGCTATTGCTGCTAGTTGAGTAGCTTCTGTTGTTGCTATCCTGTCGGCACTTTTTTATGAGCACTCCACACACTCCAAAAGTCATCACACTTCAGTCCTTGAAGATAAAGAAAAGAAAGTAAGTGGAGGTTTGTAATTTGTAGTCCACAATGCAATAAAGCAATCCTATTAAGGGAGCTGCTTTTGTTTGGAGAAGCAACTCAAGTTATGAAGTTTTAATGAAGGAGCTGAAAACAAAAAGGGTTTATTCATATAAACTAAATTTCTGCGAAATCAAAATCGGATGCAGTAAGGTACCTCAGAACGAAATTTGTGTAAAAAAAAAAGATTTTTTGCTTGAATATGTGGAAAAAATGTGGACTTCCTAGTTCTTAATAATTTAAGAGAATAAAGTACAGATTATGCTCAAAAGTTTTTGTCGATGTCATGATCATATATTGTTAGGTGTAAACATTGCAATTGTCTGACAAGGGATGAGTATACTTGTTCGTGCTTAAAAAATGGACAAATAAATATTTTCTTGATACAAGTAAGTCATGTCACTCGTACTGATTTTTATTTTTCTTGAAGTTATATTTCGGGAAGTCTTCTCAGATCGACGTTAAAAGCAATGTCAGGTTTCCGCTGCGCGTGTCACAAGTTAGTTTCAGGTATGCTAGCATTTGAATGACGTGAAATGTTTTTAACCAGATCAGCTCACTCAGCATTTTGTTAGTTCATTCAAAGTCATATGTATACTTTTCGCTATTCCAGGCGAGATGTCTATTTTAGTGGGAGGTGCAGTGTTCTTTCCAAACATAGCTTTTGATATCATACATAAAATAAGTTGAAAATTTATCAAGATTCTATTCCTGCCTTCATTTGTGTTCATTCTTCCATTTTTGCGTTGATTCTGTATCGTGCTTTCATTTTTCATGTGGCAGCCGGTTATACGTATGCACAAAGGCCAGGCATTCCACGGTCCACGAGCTCATACTAGTTTTTGGCGTGGATCTAGCAAAATCATTAAATATACATGTACCTATTATACAGGTTCTCACGTTGTTATCCACATTATTCATAACTCTTTTGTGTGAAACTTCTCGAGCTCACTTATAATAATGAAATATTATGTTGCACAAAATCCAGATCATATCAGGGAGAAAGAACTACTACTACGTTCACAACTCACAACTGTAATATGTTTTGTACCCATATATCGCCACTACTAATACGACGATTTACACTCCCTCCGAGAAGTAAAAAAATATAATATCATTATTATCATCACACAAAAAAGTCTGCCTTGACTGACAATACGAATCCATTCAGACTTATTATTGGTAACAAGACCACATAACTTATAGCAAAGAGAGAGAGGCGAGACCATTAATGCGGATAAAATTGTTATCTTTCTTGCTATTACTGCCATCATCACACGTCTTAACGAACGAGCTATAAAGCTTCTCGGCGACTACACTACTAGTGGTAGTAGTGCATCTTCAATGAAAACACAAAGAGCCAAAAAAAAATCTTACTGATATGATACTTCGTGACAGAAAGGAACAACCAAACTGTATTTCCAGTAGAAAAACGTAAAAGACGGGAAAAGAATGAAGGTATAAGGATGATAGGATTACGGGGAAGTGATCGCAGGATATGATCTTGCTTTTTATTGTAACGATAATGTGAGCTGGCAGATTAGGACACTTTACTTTTCTGCTTTGCCAGCATCGACCGTAATAGTTCATATCAGTGTGTTATCGTGTGCTAATGTATCTCATGATATCTACTAACAATATCTCCCACTTGGACATGGTGGTGTTGATAGGGTGATGGCATGTAGCTTTCAGTGTGGCCGTGTCCAATCTACTAAACATACAAACCCACATTTCAAAACACGTATTTATATGCATCACGTCCACTAACTTTTGACCATTCTAGTTGTTTGCTTGTTTAATAGTTCAAGATAAGTTATGACACGAGTGAAACTCTCTGTCAGTCTTTAATCTGGATGTGAAAAGGCAACCTTTACGAATCTCAATACAATAATGTATCAAATCAGTATGCTCATTCAAATCAATATTGCGTTTTCAGGTGAGTCATGCTATAAATGTTGAGAATGAGTTTGATAGAGTAATTAAATGTTGTAAATACATAATGACTGATTAGCACATGGTCGGTGATTTCGCTACTTTCGTACCTCTCCTAGTTGTGGTTAATCATATTTATTGGATGAAAAAAATTAAAAGTACATAAAGAACAGAGTCATTCATAAATTGAAAACACAGTCGTACTCATGTGGAAAATGTCTGTGAACTGCGATTAGCATTCCGTCAATGAAGGAGTATTTTAGGGAAATTTAGATTTTTGTTTAGATTATGAGAAATGCTGGAAAGTATTACAATGTTATCGCATTTGTCTTAATTATTTACCTATATTTGTAAAACGAGTGGGAAGGGATGCCAGTCTTTCGTGGGATGATGGCCATTGTCATTTTATAAGTGAAACTTTGAAAGGGAGAAGAAGAAAGGATGTCCGCTGCCAGATAATTTACTTCAGTTACAAAAAAATACGCATTAATTAAAAGCGGATATGAAATCAATGATATACCAAGAATGTATAAAGTTTAATTTAATGATAATGTAATCTCTAAAGTTTTTCTTGCCTTTAAATAATATGGAGTTTCAGATATATGTACATGAAGGCTCAGCAACTTTTTAGTGCATCATTTCAACAGAATTTTCTCCAAACCATGCATAAAATTTTACAGGAGAACAAATGCGATTCGGATGTTACTTTTAAAAACAGGCTTTTCTTCAGTGGCTTAACATAGCAGTTCCTGAATTTATTCATATATGAAGCACAAAGCTAGTTCAAAATCAGCTTCTTCCATGCATTCATGATTTCTTGCAATTTCATTTTAATACCACTTGCAAGATTATGAATACATACGTCGAAAAATTCTTTAGCACATTACTCAACATTCGTTGTTACTGAAAGTGGAACGGAAATTGAAACACAAAAATATGCATACTTTCTAAGCCTAAGCCAAAAGCAAAACAAAAATCAGCGTGCCTTATGCACTTTCAAGTTGCCCCAAGTAGATAATTCAGGTGTTTGCATGATTCCCTGTGGAGTTTATAGACGGAATGATGAGGTTTGGGGTTACCCAATAATTTTCGTCTACGCAAATAAAAAATAGTATTATATTATTCATTCATTACACTTTAGTATGACTTTAATTCATATATCATATGTTATGTACGCTACAGTGTTATCAATTGAAAATAGGTAAATAATAGGAATTTTTTTAAACC
This sequence comes from Paronellides praefectus, assembly GCA_027744595.1. Classification (NCBI taxonomy): domain Eukaryota; kingdom Metazoa; phylum Arthropoda; class Collembola; order Entomobryomorpha; family Paronellidae; genus Paronellides; species Paronellides praefectus. Next base: position 9,741 of record JAITYZ010004047.1, read on the forward strand.
TTACTCCATGGGTTAGTAGGCTTGATAACAGCTTTATTCGTAATAAAAATAAAATAAAATAAAAATATAAAACTTCTGACCACTTCTGGTAAATATTGTATATTATTATTATGGTTTTGTGTATTACATGTTTATCGAATCCCGGTAAAACATTTGCCAAAATTATATAGCTGATTTTACGACAGCAATTTGCAGACAATAAATCCACACGCATCCATTTTAAGTTAACACGTGTACCATCAAGTCAAAGCTTTCTTAGTGGATCCAATTCTATCATTTTTTCATTTTCATATTTTATTTATTAATAACAAAGAGTTGTTATGATGAAGTTATGAAGTTAATATGCATACTATTCTGCAAAGTATATACATTTTTGTGAAATATTTTTTCTTCTTTTTTACGCATTAGTGGAAATAAAAAAATTGGTTCCGTAATAAGAGACTCGTATTATGACTGACTTGTAATAACGGTAATTCATTTTAAATAGCATAAAAGTAAGTACCTAAACAGAAAAGCTTAGCCTGAACTCTGACAAATCTTCGGTATTGCAAAATGAAAAGACAAACAAGACGGTGAAAGCGTACACAAGGTGGGAGCAGGTATTACGCGTGCAGCTTTCTTTCCAGCATGATGTGGTTCATTTCAATCTACTTCCACCAAACATCGTCATAACACCACAACAAGCAACCACCCACCCACCTTACTGTTTTATTATTGATGTGACCGACATGCAGTAAGATAGGAGTAGTACATCAGGCTTAATTTGCATCCCAAAGTAAATGGAAAAAGGAAGTGAAGATTGATAGGCTGAACATGGTGCAGTAAAACATGAACATATGGTGGTGGTGCGGTGGTAGAGGAAAATTGGTGATAGTGAAGATTGACAAGGATGATCCCCCGCCCGCCAAAAAAAACCGATACAGAGAAAATAATAGTTAACCTATTAGCAAAGTTACACTTACTATGATTGCTCATGTAGATTTTAACCAAAAGTAGTCATCATGACAGAGTCCATTGTGTACCTATATAGTGTAGGATACACTATAGGAAAAGCCGCTACCTTGAGTAATATGTACATAATATTCCTTGTAAATGTATAGCAGCAGAATTAATGTTGATTAACAAGCCCTCTTGAGCAATCTATTTACTGAAAAATAAACAGGGATATTTCTTCTCTTTGTAAGAAACAGAATCCTTCAAGGAACCAGCCAAGCTGCAAGGACATATTTTTGCAGGTGAAAATATTTTCACAGAAGGAGGACGCTGTTTTTCTTGAAATTCATGCATTAACTTTGCTTATATTCGAGCATGCTTTGCAATTTGTTTGAAAGTAAATACTAATTCAGGTGTATTAGTAAGACACTGATGATAACTGATTTTCGTTAACAAAGCAGAGGTTGGATAATCACGAGGTTGCTAGAAGATATTCTATCAATCCCAATGCAACTATAATAGAATCATGCCATGCATACATCTACATCTCAAAGTACGACAGAGCTATTGTATCTTGTTATGTTGTATCTTGCTACAGAGCTATAATATATTCATAAGCTGAACTTCACTTTTTTTCCTGCTTTTCTTGTATGACAAACAGCGAGAGAAAGAGTCGGAAGAAAGCACATTTGACCGGTTTACCCCACGATAGATAAAAACGTGGGCGGACATTGAAGATGTACTAAAATATCATCTATCTATGTTGTATTTAGGAGGCTGAAGTTGATGCTGTTTCAAGCCAGGCTCGCAGGCAGGCTGTGATGATGGCGGAGGAGGGGGAGATGCATGTGGCGTGTAAAATATAGACGTGAGCATATCTCTCCACTGGTATGATCAAGATCAAATAAAGCATGACATCAAAAAGGATGTGTGTGAAAGAGTAATCTTGGATAATATTTCAAGTTTTCTCCAACTCTATATTATGTCTTCACGTATGTATTATTATTGTGCCTGTCCAAAAAAAAAAGTGAATGACAGCTGTGGCATTAAACTTACACCACCAGCATCATTTGACTCACGACAAAATGCATATGGACAGCAAGTGAAGGAGAAAGTTGTTGAGTAAGATTTGTCGTGTGTTTGTCTGGGCGAGCGAGGGAGTCGAGCGATGGAAAAACAAAAGGCCCAAAGACCAAAATCATTTCACATGATTCCATTTCCTTATACAAAAAAAACAACTAATGTTGTTTTTTTCTTTTACCTTTTGCCTGTTTTTCGTTTGACGTGTGCAGTGAAATTGAAATAAAACAAGATCAGCAGATATATGTAATGTTGGAGAGTACTCTGCTTTTGATGCCTATTTATGCCCCTTAGCAAGCATATCCATTTCGAAATTGGTTCGACTTGGGCGAGTGCTTACAAGTTTTCCAAATGTCACGGCAATTGAGTCAATCCAATGTCATGTAAGTAGGATGATATCTGTCGACTTTTTGCATGTTATGGTGAAAAAAATATTAGTTACTCCATTCATATAATATTATTCTGAATGTGGGCGCTCTACCAAATGCCTGCAGTGTGCTTTATTTATATTTATTGTGCAGTCATTGACACCTCTCTACACCACAATCGTATTATGTGCTCGTGTACAAATCAATGAATGCGCGCGTTTCCCATTAACAAGTTTATCAAGCAAAACAAAAGAACTAAACAAACGATATGCTGTTCTGTTTTTTTTTATTACATTATTCTTCCCTTCATGTAGCAGGTTCTAACCAAATACAAACGGAGACACAGATTACAAACACCTGCTTATGAGAAAAATATTCGTATGGGTGAAGCGAAAAAGGATGAAAGTTAAAATCCCTTTTATACTCCACTCCTTCTCCTAGTAAATAAATTCATTAGCAAAATGTTGTGAAACGCATAAAAAAATGAGGCAAGGACCCACGCACTACAAATCTAGAGTCGATCTACCACCTACAACAACAACAACAATATACATAATAAAACAAAATTATTTTGAAAAAAATAACACATCAATCTTTTTCACTTGAAGCTTGCAACAGGCAGAGAGTGAGAGAGAAGACAGGATTTACACTGACTGTTTTAACACAAACTACACCAGTTTGCTGGCTAATTTACTGGTAAGTGGCCCCTTTTTATTGGTCAACCGGAGCAGCCAGTCTTTTCCGCTTCTCCCTGCTTATATTTAAGCATATAGATAGGTACCACAAAACAATACGTGAAGATATAGAGTTTTGGTTCACCGATTTTGACAGTGAGCCAGAGAGAGAGAGAGAGAGAGGGAGAGAGCAGCTTTTTGCACTTGTTTGTAATTACCAGTCTCGTGCTTTGCTGCCCATCTGCACCTTCTCTCTCACCTCAAGTCAGCAATTTACTAATGATGAATGTACTCTCGAATAATAGTCTCATTCAAAACAAAATAGAAAACAAGTGGCTAGCAAAAAGGAAAGAATGAAAACTGCTACTACGTATATATGTATGTGTATCTCAATATTATGCTCGAATCCTCTCCTGTTTTAACAAACCAGCATTGCATTACAACAGGGAAACAAGGAAATCATTTTGCTGCTCTCATATTCGGATGATGATGAGAAAGGCTCTCAAACAAATAGAAGATGTGCACCGTATTACAATTACAATTTACAATACAATAATTCTCATACTTGCTTAACAGGGGTAGTAGCAAAAGCAACGGAAGGCGAAAACAATTCATTCTTTACTACCAAACTTCTTCTAGTTGATTGTGAGAATCCTAGCGTCGTGTATGGCCGTGTGTAATAAGTGTGTGTGTTTAGTGCTCGCTCATTGCTGACGTTTGCTCCGTAACTTGCAGCGAAAAATTTATTATATGGCTTGGTTCCGTACCGTGGAACAACCTCAGTCTCTCTTTAGTTGGATGCATGAAAGCATCGCACCAACATCAGCCGAACCGCTGTAGTTGGATCCACAGACTCCAGAGAAGAAGAGTAGTGTGTCGGTGTGTGCTTCTCTTTTTCCATGCTATTCCTCTACTTATCATCATCATCATCATCATCATTATTGTATTAGTCTTCATTACTTCATTACTATGTACCACATACAATCACCCTAGTTATTATTAATAATAATATACATAACTTTGTATTGTAAAAGTAGTATGTATGTAGCAGTAGTAGTATAAAATTAAGTTCTGTTACATCGATAAGATTAAAGCGGCACAAAATCAGGAATTGATCCAAGTGTTATGTAGGAATTAAAAACAAAAGAGAAAATATCTTCATGGTGGTGGACCTGTGTGGTCTGTGTTGTGCTACGAAAATAATATCAACTTACTTAATATATAATAAAAATTTCTAATCACACATGCTTTACCTACCAAGAAGCAGAATCAAACTTGTATTTAATAGAGTTTCTTGGAGGAAGAAAAATGTGAAACCAATAAAAAACTATAATGCGCGCATAATGATGATGGATATGCTAATGTCAAAATTGTTGGTGCAAATGCATGGACAATCATGTTGTGGTTATTACTAACCGCAATGCCGTCGTCTCTTTGACATTTTAACTTGTAGTAGTGAATGTGCGAAAAAAATATGCAAAACTTCTACTTGAGCACAATGGGTCGTAGAATGGGTTGGAGGAGATTGCTTTTGATTGGAATTGTATTACATTTCTTCATAGGCCAAGGTAAGCTAAATCATAATTCAACAAGATATATATGTATATATTTGCATCATCATCATGACGTTGCACCTTTATATCATGCCATACATCTTATGTACATGATAATAATGCATAAATAAATCTAACACCTACTAGACACTTTGCTTTTAAAACTTTTAAAATTGTCCATGAACAGGCGATGCGCAAAAAAATATATATACATACCTAAATATATAAAGAGTATTAAAAAAAATAATAGGCAGGGCTATATAAGATATTATGTATGATACAAGTGCTCAAAGCCCCATGATTAAAAAATCAATTATCTCTTATAGCCATCCTAGCATTATAGCGTCGATGTCGATAGCTATTGCACAAAGTATAAATAAACAAAGACTTCACAGGTGGCTTTTAAAGCTTTATGGTTTCATCGTTTCTTCAACGCGCACCGCCACGCCGTCAAGTCTACAAATACACACACTCTCACAAGACAAGAGGGATGTGCACATAGTTTATATGGTTTGGAACAGGCTAGCTGTATTTACTTGTAAATAGTTGCAATTATAGAGTAACTTTTTGTGTTTAACCACATACATATATGCCTATGTGAATACATACATATATCAGAATATCAGTATAATACGTACCATGTATTTTAAAAAAGATCACCAACCATCATGTCACCCCAATTAGCTATTATAAAATAATTTACGTAACGGAGTCGCACTGACATCTCATCTCACCACTCAATTATTATTCTCCTTTTTTATTTGCGTGTTATCCATTTGATATGTTTTGTGTAAAGTTTACATGAAAAAACTAAACTTTCATTATACGTAAATATATATAAAAAGTTATTTGGTAATACTATACATTATATTAAAGTAGAACATTTTGATAAGCTAATCTCTATTTTTTGTTCCTCTTGTTAGATTTTTCTTTATGCGTTGTACTTGTTGAAAGAAAAATAACTTTTTTATGATATTCATACTACGCTGCAATGTAAATACGTGAACGCTTTGTTGTTGCACTACATGGCTTTTTTTCTGTATTCTTTAATATGCAGAGAGTGAAGTAGAGTTTAGAGGGACACTTATTTAACGTGCCACTTTATGACTAGAGATGCATTGAAGTGAGCACACACAATCATAAGTGCTCACAAAATGGCTAATTCCTGTGTTTTATGCACATTTTCCCAAGCTTTTGTTTATAATTACTTCGAAGACAACTTGAATGGGTTTAGAGAGAGAAGTGTATAGTGTATGTGTGTTCGTGAAAGAAGAGAAAGACATGAGAAGAAAAAAAAAGCATTAAAATGGGACCATCATCATCTTGAGCCAAGCAGACTAGAACATTATGTGCACTGTGTAAGCAAAGCAGCATACAAGATTTATGTATTTCTACCCATTCAATCTTAAATTGACGGTGTTTTCCCATTTAAAAGGGAATCTTCATATTTTTCATGAGTCATTAGCAAATTTTAAATAATTTGCGGGAGAAAACAAACTCTGCAGAGGAAAAACAGAATTGTTGATGTGGTGACCAAGTTTGAAGTTGTGATGAAAGTGATGAAACCATTGTGCCATTACCACAAGCAGCTAAAAAAACTGTTTTTTCCGATTAGCACACTGCACTGGGACATTTAATATGAACATATTACATAAACAATCTTGTATTTTGTTTATGCATTACTTTTATCTCTCTCTGCTTGTATTCATTGAGGGATTAAGTGTCTAGCTTAGTTCATTTCTTGGCAGAAAAAAGATTATGCAGAAAAAACCAATCTTTACTGTCCTTTTGAACATATTTTTTCTCAACATTCGTTTGTTTCCATTTTCCCTTGTGATTTATATCTCTGTGTGTACGAGGGAAATTATTTCTGATGTACGATCTTTTCTCTTAAGTTTTAGAGATTTAACAAAGACATATCATGTAAATTATTAGGATTTTTACAATTGTAGTAGATGGGATAATAAGAATAAAAATATGGGAACCTTTTTATTTGGTTTATTTGTTGACTTGCCTTAGTAAATGTTGACTCTTTGGTGGTCCCCGTAAGATTTTTGGAAACATTATCTTTCGCCTTTACATTTTGTATTGTTTATTCAAGAAAAATATGCAGATAAAGTACTTTTTTACATTTTACATCAGTGTCACTACTTCTCCATTTTCCTTTTCGTCTTGTCTAAGAAATGGTAAGGAGATAAAGCACGTTCTCAATTTTAGAATCTCCAATCCAAATTTTCCATTTATTTGACCAAAAATTGTATTGACTGTTGGGTGGGTTCACTTTACAAGCTCTAGCAAAGACAAAAATTGAGTAAAAAAAACTGCGGCATATCTAAATAATAATAAAAAATGCAATTTTGTCTATTATCATTTCATCTATTTTTGAAATAAAGAAACATGCACAGTGTGTGCTCATCTTATTAGACATCTTAAAGAAGAGTAAACACATTTATTCTTTTTCTATGCATGATGATGAGTGGTGAAACAACAAAAAAGTTAAGGAAAACGGATTGAGGATGGGGCTGTTGCTCCTGTAGTTAATTCAATAAGTTATGCCGTACGGTCATCATTACGAGAGCATTTGAACAGCAGGATCTGCACGGATGGATGAATAATATAGCGTGCTACAAGAAGAATATGAACCATTTATAATATATACATATATATTAATCTTCTTTATCACCACATAGACAAAATGAGTTATAGAGTTACTTACAATGCGCGTGCTTGTGTGGGTAATCTTGAAAACGGTAGAAACATTTTCGTACCAGCTTTCTTCTTATTCTTGAGACGACAGGTAAGTTGGAGAGTAATAATATGCAGTCAGAATCAGAGTCGGAATAACTAAACGCAGGATTGCATTAGTCTGCACGTAAGGTAACATTCGATTAAATGTCGTTTGTACCCTTCATCCTTGACGAGTAATCATCCCATATACTCGATGTATACCTCATTCCGTCATTACCACCTCGAACTGTCCTCATTCGGGATTTTTGTCTAGAAATTCATAACCACAAAATAACCATATCAAACCAAAATGTGTGATTTCGCCAATTGTTTGTGTTTCAACAAGATTACTTACACAAGTATGTGCATCGTGAGTTTTCAAAATGTAATTTTAATGTAAAGAATAAAATAAATTGTTGTTCAAGTGAATTCCTCTGCACTATGCCGTAAAAGTCTAGAAAGGTGCTAGACAATTTTTTGTATGTAAAAGGAATACATATATATGACGCATTGATAATTTCACGATGCAGAAGGGAAACAATATGAACTTATACATTTTTACCTTCACTGTTAAAATATATTTGAAACAATAATGTATGAATTGTGTATATCTTATGGTAAATAACAAAGCATAAAATAAGTAAAAATGTAAACGCTTTTACGGACCCAAATGTTATTAACTGGCAACTACGGCTACTACGTCAAGGTATTACAAAAAAAACCGACAATCATTCCCGTAAAGTAATCATTGTTTTCTCATGCGAAAATGGGATTTCAAATAAGAAGGAGTTCAAAATTCCTCATTTTCATGTACTAGAACAACATCAAGTTTCAACAACGCAGTACGGTATCACTGGTGATGATCATTATTGATCCTATTTCAATTTTTATTACAGTCTGTTGAGGAGTAGGCAATCAAAAATCTTAACAGACTGCATCTTTCTTTCATTTAATTGCTTGAGGAGAACTCACCATACTTTAAAAAAAAAATATTATAGAGATTGTTTATTTTCTCTTGCGTTTATATTGACCTGCTTTGGTGTCGAAGCTGCATATCCTAACAATAATAAAATAGTTTAATGTTCATACAGAATTAGGGTTTCTCAAACTCTGTAATTTGAGTAGCATAGAAAAACGTGCACGATACATAATCGCCTCACCGTTGACATTAGATATTGGCGTACCACGCAACATAGATTATGTTATGATGAAAGTATGGCAGTTGGATAAAATTCATTTGAACACGTTTGATCCTCGGAAAAACTACAGTTTTTTGTATATTATTTATTAATTTGTAGTTATAATTGTTGTTAAAAATTCCAAGGATTTAAATTTTTACTGTTTTTCCATGTCAACGTCGAACGTTCATAAAAAAATTCTTCGGAATGTCACGTTACGTGCGTAATGCAGTTATGTAGACATTATTAGAACGACTTTAGTCGACACTCGACACTTTGTGTGCTTAATGGGTAAAAAAGTTGGGATGGATTGGAGTGTTGGTAGTTGGACATTTAGGTGATTACTTGAGAGTTTGTCTCGTCTGCCGTCTGTGTGGCATTATTAGGTACTCAATTCAGAAATATCAATTAGAATTTTAATGGCGGTATTATTTATTCAAGTACATGAATAACACATTTCTCTCCCACATTCATTAACGACTGTACCACAAGTGCTCGCATCATAAACATATTTTTTTTCTAACCATTCTAATTGTGAAAATCATAATAAATAATAATGACATCTCATTGTCTCCGTCTTTCTTTAAAGGCCGCTCATTAATTTATAATCATTACCTATATCTTACGGACAAATTGCCGTGTTGAGTAATAAATTTGTGAATTTAGTTTAGCAGGTATGTATGATGATGAATGAATGAAGATTGGGCGTTGTCGCTTTACGTTATGACTTAATTATTAGTGTGAATGACACGAGCAAATAAATAAAATATGGAAATGGTGGATTTACTAAATGAAACTCGGTGACATAAACGGTAAAAAGATGAAAGTGAAAGAAAGTTCTTTTTTCATCGGATTCTAAAATATATTAAACTTATTTCACATACCTTTCATGTCACGTGTCACTAGACCCACCGGTACAGTAATTTCAAAAAGTACCTTGAACATTTAAATACATTGTTTTTGTTTTACGTTGCCTTTTTCTCAGAGTTACGATGTACATAATATATGAATGAGTCAGCGTAAAGTTATTTTATTCTTAACAATTTGTAGGTACAATACTTTTTCAAAGTAGAAACGCTAATTACTGTTGATCTGGCAACCATTTTGACCCAGCAACTAAACGAGACTTTGTATTGGGGTGGTCGTAAAAAAACCAAAGGAGAACGATATTATGTTTTTTTTTCTCAGTCATTAGCAACCTTATGTCTTGTTTGTATTGAATAATCCGCGTCATTTGCACCCTGTGTGGACGTTGCGCTGTAATTTACCATTAATACTTTTATTAACAAACAGTTGAATGTGTAAATGTGTGATGATGGACTGTTTGTGTACTTTTCTTTGTTGTGCGTTTTAACATCACACGGTTTCTTGCACACATTGCTGCTGCTGTGGCTTTGGTGGTTTATAGCTTTTTGGCTTGATTTAATATAAGTATGTATCATTCACGGTGCATTGTACAAGATGCGTTGATTGGTGTCTCATGAATAATAAAAAACGCATAATATTATTATTGTATGATGATCCGGTAATAAGCCCAAAAAAAGTGTTGTGTGTTTGTTTAATGTTTTGGTAAAAGTTTGTTATGTATGGCGTAGCTTGCACTGCACTATAAAGACAGGCAGGCGACAAAAGAACACAACAAACCTTTCTATCATCTCTAGATGTAAAAAAATGAAAGGGTGAATGGATAGACAGATAAGTAGTATATAGTACCACGAAAGGTATTGTATTTTTTTTATTTAAAAAAAAAGGTATTATAATTGGAATCTGTCATTGCAAGGAAAAAAAACATGTACTGTCTGCTCGTCTGTTTTGTTTTACTTACTACATTTTATAATCCTAATCAACCATTGGTAGGATTTGCCTTGTTACATCTCCCTTTTTCCTTTTATAACAGCAGACACGAGAGAGAGAATAAAGACTATTTGTATAAGCAGCACTTGGAAGTAAAAATCTATTTAAATACTACATACTGCTACTACATGCATCCGTAAATAGTAACTTTCTGCCAGATATTTACAAATACCTAATTGTAGTTTGAGTTAAGTGTTGGTAGGTCAGCTCACTAGCTTGTATGTTAGACAATGTCTAATAGACATACACATATTAGCAAAAATTGTCTTTCTTTTAAAAAAAGCTCAAAGTAGCTACCATATAACTCGTTTTTAAAAAAAAAATGCCAGCACAAAAACTTGGGGAAACGTGAAACTTTCATAATCGTTTGTACATCTTCTGGAAATTCATGTAATTTCTCAGTAAAAAAAGAGCTTCCCAAAAATCTCTACTCAGACAAGTTAAACAACTTTCAGCTCTATTATATATTATGTATCACTTGCATTACCAGTTTTACTTCCTGTAGTTAGTAGTATTTTTGAACAACGTATTATTCCGCGTCTGTGTGTTATATACAAAGTTGGCGATGAAACAGACAACAGCTGCACTCGTGAATAATAAGATATGGTGGTAGCGGTAATATCTCACTCGAGTAATAATACAACCAACTACGGAAACCAACAGTGTATTATTGGTTTTTAAACAACGTAAGTATATAATATGAAGAAAACATAAACCTACACACTAGTTTTTTTTTCTCGCTTTCAGCTTTGTGTATTTATTACTAAAATTTTATTTAGAACCAATCATTTCTAATAGAGGATTGATGATGTGTTTTATATAAACTAAACATACATAATCACATCCACACGATCAGTAGTAGTAGTAGTAGTATACTATACTGATAAGGATATTTAGTATACTGATGCGCATAAACATTTGAATGTTGAATGAATGTAGGTATGTTGTATGTGCACTTATTTAATAAGTGAAGCGTGAATGTTTTTAAAGGTAAGCTACAACTCATTACATGTACGGGGAACAAATAAAAATATAAACAAAAGCGAATTCAAGGTGCGTGCAAGATAAAATCATTAAATAAGAAGCTGCATATATGATAGATCATTCTTATTCCTTGCATAAATCTGTATTATTCTTATTATTGCTATTTATATAACCCCCAAAAATAAGTAACAACAAAGTGTCCAAGTATTTCCAACTGCTAATATTATTTCCAACGACGCCTGCTCCGTGCCATCCTCACCAAACATCATCATAAGAAGTGGCACGATATCATTGGGGAAATGCGTAAAAGTTTAGCTTTTTTTACAAACCTATTTCCGACTCTTGGACTTTTTATACAAAACTTTGAACGGTAATATAGTTATGCTCTAGGAAATATATATATATAGACACATTAGTATGGCCATTAGGGAAAACTAATAAATTACGACATGATCAACATCATCTTTCGTTTGCTACAAACACAAACATCTATCAAATCTCCTATTCCTTTCTTTCTGCTTTTTACCTCACCACACCACTTTTACTTTGATCATCCATAATAGCAATTGCCTTTCTGTCTGTTTGGATTTTGCTGCTGCTGCTGTTATGTTGCGTATATGCGATTTGAGCGTTGTTCAAGGTTTGATTTGTTGATAATAATAATAACGATGCTCAACTGATTGTGAGTGATTTTGGTGAGCTGAGGGGTTTGTTATGTAAAATCTTTGGGGATTTTTGTTGGAGGGAACAGTAAAAATATAATTTGGTTTATGTAATATTAGATTGGACGTTGCCTTGTCTTCAAATAATAAAGAAGGAAGAAAAATCAGTTGACTTCTTGACTTGTTAAACTAAGAACGCTGTATAGGTTTATACCTGGTATCTCATTAGTTTGATACATCTTTCCTGGATTATACGCAGTTGTTTGGAAATGTTTCTCCACAGATCCAATTTTTATTGTCATGGGGTTCTTTTTTTTCAATGTCCGCACACAATATATATAGCAGTAGCAGAGTACAAATGTCAGGGTATAATAAATTGTACAATGCAGTCAATGACACAAATACGTAAATTTCCCAGTCAACGAAAGGAAAAAATGGTTGCACTTTATCACACGTACATGTACGTACACACTGCTCTCATTTATACAATTCCTTCAAATGAACATGGACGAAAACCAGAGTATATCCTGATCACAAGAGTATTAAAGTGAAAAAGATATATATAGTAAAAAACATAACAATATTAATATTACACGCAGTGGCCATAGTCATTGTACGTGCTTCCGCTGCTCATGAAACAAAAAATATTAAAATACTTGTACTTGTGCAAGCACCTGAGCTCTCTCCTTCCAAAAATGTAACTACTAAACTGCTGCACTTCCTTACGGAGGAGCCGAGTCTAGGTACACATTTACCTTCCATTCCAACTCGTACATCCCACACACGAGTTATAGGATGAAGTTCAATAAAACTTTCTTTCCTTGTTTTTTTACTCTCTTCTGTTTTACTTGCTGGTGATCATGATGATGACGATTGACGACGTGCCGGATCATAAAATTTGTCACAAAAAGCTAAACAGAATAGGATTTTCCCTTTTGTTTCCCTATGTCAGTGTATACAACCATACTCGAAAGTGCATCAACAGGAGTGGATGGTTTTTGATTTTTACAGTACGACGGTGCCTACATAATGCATTATTATTTCTCTAAAGATTTTTATTAGAAATTTCAAATTGATTTTAGTACAATATCTTCTGGAAAAATGTTTGTTTCTTCAGGGGAATTAAATAATGCAGCAGTGGTAATGAAATGTGCATCTACATAAAAATATCTACAAACTTTATCCAGAAAACATAAACATAAATACAAGATTGAAAGGCGCTTCATACACTACCACGGCCACGTTTCTTTCTCGGCACTGCACTGAAAATCTAGTGTGTGGGTGGAACACCGCCTCAGTTCGTTACTTGTTTGCCGCTACTGCTCATTACACAATTTTGTTTTTCTCATCCTTCGCTTTTGCTTGGAACGAACAAGGGATGCGGATGGTTATAGTGAGCGTCTGGGCAAAGAAGGAATATATATTATATTTACTTTTCTCATCGAAAACAATCAAAATCTAATTTGGAATGCATGGTACACAATACACATTGCACCAATGTAAACAAAACAAACGTGATTATGATTACGCTATTGTTTATATAGATTTCTCTTTTTCTAGGTATCCTATTACATAGGGCCTGTTTGTATCAGAGCAAGGGATAATGTTGTGTTGTGTGGTATTGATTTGATACGTATTAATAATACATCTTAAGACGTAGGATATGACATAATTATTTTATACGTATGTGATGTATATCTCTATTGGTGTACACAGTAACAATTTTGCCGAAAATTTCAGGCCACTCCAATCGGGATTAACCAGAACTCTTTTTTTGTCCTTTTTAAAATTTCTGCTTAACGCTTCCCATTTTGCACAATTGAATACTTGGAAATTGAGCAGGGAAATTAGTTCAGATTCGGAATACTGTGTATAATTTTTTTTAAATGCGTCATGATCACTCTTTATCCATTTTACATAACCTACTTTATTTTCCATAAATGAATGCATTATGATGAGATTAATGTGATAATGAAATTGTTTCATATAAACAAACAACTCTGTGTTAAAAGTAACAAAATACGTGTGAACCTATGTGTGTGGGTTCTTAAATGCAATCATCCTTACAATTGTAGCTGCATTGTTTATCTGTTGTTCATTTATTATTATTATATTGTTATTACAAACAAAAGAACACTTTATTGTGCAGAGCTAGCCACTTTTATGGAATTCATCCCTACTTTATACGCGGCAGTCAGTGAACGTGGTATGGCTACATGTATAATTCCAGTAACTCACAGTACAATTTGTTCATCATTTACTAGATTTCCAAGCTCCAAACATATTACAATCATAATTAAATACGTTGCATGGCATTAAACCAACTTTGAAAATGCAACGTATTAACTGTTAACCCGAAGAATTGGGGCATAACAGATTATTTTTTACTTGTCAAAGTTTGATAGTTTTTTTTAGTTAGGTATGTATACTTTTACTTTTATGTACATATGTACTTACGTATTTAAACAATTTTTTAAAACAGTTAATGTTTTATGTAGCCAGACTTTACGGGTAATTTGAGTATATAATTTACAAGTTTCCAGTTCATTAAATCTTAGCCAATGCCTACTCACTGGCAGTTTTTGGGATTTTACATTTATGCTTACAGAAGTATGAAGGTGATAACGAACGATGACTAATTTCTTTGTCTTTTACTGTTGGTTTATCAAACCATTTCTTTAAAAGGAGTTTAAAAACTTATTAGACAAAACAAAAGTAGATAACACCGTACTATCGTTGCCTTTGTTTGACGTAATATGTCACTGAACTCAAGCGACTTGCATACATGAATGTCGTGTCCAGCCGTTTGCCACAAACACCCTTATCAACAGTCAAATTGAAAATAACGAAGAAAGCTTTTGCATGTATTTATTTGATTGTATTTACTAAAAAATAGTCTCTAAAATATAAAAGGAGTCTGGTTAGGTCAAGTAAGGCGAAAGATGTCACACGTGTTGAATAGGACATTTGTGGCAAGAGTCGGAGAATCCTTGCTTGTCTAGGTCTTTTGTGTTAAGGTCGTACTATCTGCTTTATCATTTTCTAGATGACACAAGATCTGAACTCAGCCTCTTCTATTACTCCCACTGATATTTTGCCATGAAACACAATCCTTCATCAATTATTCAAAATGTGATCGATTTACAGCTGGAGAATGTTCAATGTTCCTCAATGAGGAATCCTCATGTAAGCATTTTCCAGTCGAAAATGCTTTTGATGTACATATATTATCAGCTTCGTAGAAACATATCTACATGCATAATATCATGGAATATCTTTGTTCCCGTGATCCAATACGCAGTAACAACAACGTAGTAAACGTTGTAGATTCAGAATATTTATTTGGAATGCATGGAGAATCCCAGAGAGTCTTAGAGTAACACCAGAAGCAGAAGCTATTGGACATACCCCGTATGGCAACATGTACAGATACTCAAGATTGGTTTCTATATTTCATTAATGACAAAAAAAGCCGTAAAATAAAAATAACTTCATTCCACCAGATCCCATATAAGTAGACTTTTTCTAGTAGAAAGTGTGAAAATGAAATATTCAAAGCGGTGACATTTGAATTGGAATACGGATTCATTGTGGGACGGAATTCCGGGAAAAAGTAGTTAACATTTTTTTTAAATCATGCAGGCCATGAAACACTTGTGCATAAGAATCCGGCCATATTTTTTCTACTGTGATGGCTCCAACAGCGTATTGTTATATTATGTTCCAATATACTTCAGACCTCTCACCAACACACAGTTGTCATCAACATTATTATCACCCTTTTTTCATATTATTAATATTATCATATTATATTATAAACTACATACCTATTTATATGAATAGTATAGTTCTCTCCTCTGCTTCATAAGTTAGTTTATGCGCATGAGATGTAGAACACGGCGCGGTCTTTATAATAATAAGTTTCTTTATTTGCGTGAAAAAATATTTATGATGAGCGATGAGGTGAGAGCTGATGATATTATTTCACTAACAATAGTTAAAAACGGCCTTATTTTGATTTTTCAATAATGAATTCGTCTCCCAGGAGTACCGATACGAATTGATTCGTGGCAATGAATCTTCTTCCTTGATGTTATGATGTGGCGGCGTGAGTTCCTATCTTTTCCTCATATTAAAAACTGCTATCGTCTAAACTTATATCTGCCCACATAAATACATTTATACACATAGATATATGCTGGCAAATGAGACACAAAATATTCTATTCAAAGGCGTAACCATGCGTGAAATATTGGTAGTTGTGTGTGTTTGGTTCGGTGTGGTGATTGTGGTTCTTTTCATTTAGCGTTGTTGCGGATGCTCTGCTGCTGTGAAACATGATCCATGAAAAAATAAATAAAATCTTTACACAAGCCCATTATAGTATATGTACATATACTAGCATCAAAATTGAGGGAAGGAAAAAAAACTGGTGGTGGTAGCAAACATTCGTGTAGCCCTTGCCAGTTGCTTAAACAATACTCTGCTTCACACCTTCTCTTGTATTTTTCTTATTGAAGGAGTCGATAATCAATTCATTCCGAAAGATAAAATATGTTATAATCAGAGCAATATACCCGTATGAAAATTATACTCAGGATGAGACATGGTCATTATTTGTCTATTGCCCTTAGAAATCTCGACTTTGATCATGATTATGCCAAACTTTGAGGAACATATGCGTACGGCGTGCCTAGCAGACACTTTTACAGGGGCAATTTAAAAATGTGTAATAAAAAGTGCATTAACTTCTGAACCGATGATACGAAAAAGATTTAGTTTCCACCCAAGACAAAAGTCTGCTGATCGACAACTAGAGTATCAGTATTTCATATTAGATATTTTTTATGGGCACATTGATGTGTAACAAATGCTGCATTAAAAGTTATGCTTATGAATTTAAGAGAAAAAAAAATCATACGATGCGTTTCTCATACTGCAACGGATCCTCATCTTCAGATCATTAAAACGATAAGAATTTGCATTGGTGCGAGATTAATTAGTGAGATAAGTATGTAGCGAATGATCCCAAAATGAAGGGAAATTAATTAAAAAGTTAGAAAATTCAAAACAGGAAGTTATATTAATTATAAATCATTTCTCGTTTCCTCTGTTTCTCTGTGTCCAGCTAATAATTTACTGAATGGTGCGAAATATAACCAAAAAAAATTTGATTTTTTTTAGAAATTAAACTTTTTACGAGAAGAGAAAAAAAAACATTTGTAAGACATTGTAAGAAAAATACATAAAACGGTTTATCGGGAAATCAATAACATAGGATATTAAGATGATAAGACACTTTTAATGTCTAGTAAATCTTTCATATTTAGATAAAATATATTTTTCGTTGCATCACACTTGTAATTTGTGTTGCAAAGTTGATTACATATTATTAAGACGTATGAATAATAATTAAAACGTAAGTGTAGTGATGAATATTCTCCTTGTAATTTGGTCATCTTTTAGAGGAAGCAACATAATAATCGTGTTTGCTATTTTTAACAACCCGAAATGTTGATTACTACTGTAGCGTGCGACACAAGGTGTAGATTTGGTATTAAATATGGTAAATAGTACAGTGTTAGTGTTACCATATTTAAAAAAAACCTTTTCTTCTGCATTAATTCTGGAAACGATAAACAATATTATTTATTTGATACGAGCGAGTGCAGTTGTGCAGGTGTGTTTTAATTTAGAAAAAAAAAGTTATTTAGCTTTATGTGTTATCTCGTCAAAATCTTTACACTTGTAACTATTGTATAAGATTCATCCATATTATTTCTTTCCTAGATGAACATAGATTACAAATGATAATAAGGTGCAGTAAAATATATTTTTTTTTACTGACTGGCTCTTTTAATGATATAGGTACATACAAAATATGCATATTATTATTTAGTATGTATGGTACGACGTGCGTGTTCAATACACACAATAATATTTGAAGATGTTGCGTATTGCAGGTAATAAAAAAGTATCTTCACAAAACATCGAATACATATATGCTCCTTACTAGTCGTATATAGGTATATGAACATATGAAGTAGCCACTCTAAATGGAAAATAAAATATGCTATTGCCCACAAAGCCCCCATTTAAGTCTTCCGATCGTATATTTGCATGGATGTAGTACAGGTGGTTGCGATACACATCATCTGCCGGTTTCTACTGGGTCTAGGAAACCTTAAAAAAATATACACATTGTACAATGTACAATATATGCATAGTTCTTTCTTTCCTTTTTTTTTAAAATAAAAAAGCCTTTTAAAGCGATAGGAACTCTAGGAAAATAATAGATAATAATATATGCATGGTTTACTGACCATGCCAGTACAATTTCGGTTGCTTATCGTGATTTTTTCCCCATACTACAGCAGGTCGTTTGAATATTTTTTTTTGAATTAGAGGATTAAATCTTCCAATTGAAAGGACACTAACAGCCATGGTTCAGTGATAGTAATATTTATACCGGCATTCGATAAAGCATAGATATTTAAATATAAAGTTTAATAGCAATAAAAAATGATAATGGCTTAAAGGAACGGAAGCTTTACTAAGAAATATAAGTCATTGCCATATAGACTTCCTCGTATGTTTTTTATAATAAATAAATGGTATACAACCGTTTTCTCGTTGAAAAGCATGCTACTAATGAGTATGGTGTGCTGGACATAAAAATACCACAATACAATGAACTAATGTAACAAAAAGTGACTGTGGCTGGTTTAATACATTTTTTTTTAAAGAGAACAGATTTCTTTACGCATTGTAGCAAAGGGATGAGCTACCGTAATCGGCCAGGCTTGTAGTATAATGATGACCATTAAAGCAATAATGTCGGCCTGGTGGTATGGTGTAGGGTTTAGTTAACTTGAAGAGAATTGTTTGTAGTGTGCAGAAAATTAATGCTTCTGTCCTTGTGGTTAGCCTTTTTGCCTCATTCTGTCTCGGTTCGTAGGTATAACTGATTTCACCCTGTTCATATGTTCATAATATAATACATCCCCAAATTACAAGGTATTCCATACATTTTACTCTTTCACGCTCTTTTTCCCTATATCGCCATCCCATCATAATCATCTTCGTCATACATCGCATCAGATTTGATTATTATGCAAGTTTATATTGCTTACGACGTACGTATGAGCGTGTGCAACTACACAACATGCTCTGCTGCTTTGACTCAAGTTGTTTCTCAGTTTCTGTCCATATTCCCTTACGACTACACCTGCATTCTACTGTTCATCATACATATATATTACATATTGCATTCACATTATAATATGTTATTATTATACTTGTGCTGTTGTTGTGGTCGGTTTACTGGAAAGTAGAAATTATCTTCATTTGCTAAATATAAATGAGCATATTTTTACTGGTTCAACCAAATGATACAAATTATAGTGCATCTGCATTCTTACATACAATTCACACACGCTCACGTTCAGAAAAAGAGAGAATGAGAGTGGATGAATGAACCGACTTCTTTGGTGTGTATGCAAATGTGAATGGATGCATTGCATATTAAGTATCACAATTACACTTTTGGTATCACATCATCGTCAGGTAATGTACTTTTAGTTATGGCAGATCTGCTTGCAGTCGAGAAACCCGCCCACGAGCTCCAGTCCCTTACCCTCATTTAGCAGCCATTCAGTCTCTCGTCACCAGACAGCTCGTGCATGCAGGTATTATATAAGTACTTGCTGGTTCGTTATGCTGCGCCTTGTTTCTAAAGTCATCATCAGAAGAAGAATCACGCGCAAGACAACGTTGTACAATCTTTTGCTTCCTTTTCACAAACACGATTTTTTGTTTTATGAAAAAGTTTTATTCCTTCCATTTAAAAACATCACATCGCACTACCAACAGCTGCCACATGAACGACTATAGTGGAAGGAACTCTTTTTAAAAAGTTTTTCGGTCGTTTCTTTCCAATGAACTTTATTTCTACGAAGGCATAACTAATATGATCAAATTTTATATAGCATTTCATGGTTGTTCATGTGGCTGAGTTGTTCATGTTGTTCAAAATATATGATCAGAGTCAAGGAGGAGAGAGAGAGAGAGAGGGAATGACAGAAATAATAACGTGTATTTGCTACAGTTTACTGTGCTGAAATGTGAAAATGCGCGTTGGTCCAATGTTCCTCATATTCTTGCTTCCGCTGTCAGTTTTTTTGCAATTGTTGAAAATGCCACTGCTGTTGTTGATGTTTTTGTCAAGATTCAAATCAACAGCATGTGCCCTTCAATACGATTTGTTGTATTATGTCACGCTTCAAATCCCTTTTAGTGAGCACACTCTTTAACTCCAACCAACCGCTACGAAGTTAATTCGGAATGGTTGGGTGACCACTTGTTTCATTACTTTTCAGCGAGATAAAACATTTTCAGTGTTTTTTTAAAAATGGGAGTGACAAACCTCTTCGGTCAATGACAATGGTAATTCTGCCTGTCGGTTTGTTGGGAATTGTTAAAATGTACCCTTTTTCGGTAATACTCTGTATAACCATCCGCAAATTATAAACATGTTTTTAGAGTCTTTTTGACTTTTGGTCAGGATGATTTTTTTGTAAACTCAACAAAAAACCAAAAAAAAACCATAATTAGCAACTAGTATTATACCAGTAGTATATGTGTATAATGCGCTAAATGGAATGTACGTCATTCTATTCTGTCCGCTCGATGACGTAAATATTTTGTCATTTCTCCCGGTTTCCCGGCAATGAAATAAGCTTAATGTACTAGCTACGTCGTGGTCAGTTCATTTCATGACGGGTTGTGTGTATGTAAATCAGTTTTACGCGTGATGCAGATGTATAATAATAATTGCAGATTTAACCAAAGGGAAAGGAGAAAGGTTGAAACCAGTGGTAGTAAATTAACCGTTTTACTCGGCCAAATGTATCATATTTATAGCACCAACACAACTAATCTTTCTGATCACATACTCGAGATATAAAAATGAAAGTATTTTGCCATATACGTGCAAATTATGCACGAACACACCTCATTATTCCTTTCTGGGTAATTATTGAGGAACACTTGTGTGTCGGGTCATTGATCAAAATAGTCGTTTATTCTGTCGTCCGTCCGCTCGCTTTTATTTCTTGACCAAACTCGCCAACATGTTTGAAATAACTTACACACTTTGGTACCTTAACTTACTTTAATTATACAACTCACCCCATATGATACAGCTGAGTAAAATAAAAACTAACTAAAAGTAGCAAAATCTCTCATTTTTGACTACGCGGCAAACGGTTTTAATCAAACTAGCCATTCTTGTTGTAGATGTGGCAGGATATCAGTTGCAATCCGCCATATTTTATACATTTTCATCGCCAGAGGTGCCAAAATGACAAATTTTGCAATGTCCATTTCAGTGGCCCTTGCCTACAGCGTTATTATGGTTTATTGGGCTGTATGAATGACGTTATATTGTGTTTTTAACAATTTATTACGTAGGAAATGGAAAGGACCCTGGTACCTCTACTTTAGCTTCACACTTTACGCCAATTGTGATTTAAGCTAAATTCTTTGCCCATTATTATGTAGGAAAATAACATTAAAGCTACTACCTACTTATGAAGCAACTATTTAAAATACCAAGCATGATGAATTCAGAGATGCCAATACATTTACCAAATGAAAGTAGCAGCAAATAATGGCGTTTAAAACAATATATTATGTTTATGGATGCGGTTAGGTGAGAAATAATTGATATTGAAAAGTCAGAAAAAATGTCCCTCTGCTCGCCCTAATACACATGGGTTTGTTGTAACTTAACCTTTTAAGGAAACGGAACACACTTTTGACTTATATTGCCACTTTAACATGCACACATGAGAGCGAGAGAGTAATGTAATAATAAAGCAACGGTATGTATGGAATGCACATGACACGGCGCTATTATAAGAACCACCGTGGTTACAACGTGTGGATGAAATGAGTAAAATTGAAAGGGAAGTGCAAAAGTTTATGAATGTGTGTGCTGCTAAATAATAATCTCGATGTCGGTATACTTGCTAGTTAGCTAAGCTTGCCGAGCTTGAATGGTACGACCGAAAATGACAAGCAGTTTTCTTTTGAGTTAAACTAAAAAGAGCACAACTACTTTTTACTATTGTGTCACTTTCATGTTGAGCTAACCAAAAACGTACATGGATATTGTGAGTGAGTACGCTACTATGTGTATATTGAATGCATACACACGACAAGGTTATACATGTAACCTTTTATCCATCGTGTATCATTTTGCCCTTTTCCCAGTAAATTCACACCCTTTGCCCAAACTCAGCTCCACTTTCACCAGAAAAGCATACTGCAAAGTTACATTAAATAATGATTTAGTTGGCAGAGTGGTGTGCAAGTCTTATATCCCATTTTGTACTACAAACAATTTATATAAAGCAATATCATGGTTGCGTGAAAATTGAGATTACTTCACGTGCGTCTTGCATGTTTGTCCCTGACAGTAATATTGGTATAATAGTTATGGTTCAAACATGTGTATGTGGTACGCAAAGACTACATGGAAATCATGTACAATATCCATATAATATGCAATAATGTGAAACGCATATACATAACGCCATATTTCTTGGAATTCGATGATTCATAACAATGATGCTTTTACTCCACGTCTCCTTGGCTAACACAAATCAATGGTGGAAACTGGACACATGGAAAATCTAAGTACTTCGGAGAAAATAAGTAGAAGGTAAAAGGTATCGGGCAGTATATTTATTGCTAGTCCCTTTGTTCCGCAAAAGTAATTATATTAATGTCTCTTGATTAATAGTATACCACGTATAACTCTTTAACGACGCGAGAAGTCCAATAGCTTCTGAGAATGAGATATGTATATATACATACTTTTAGGTAGCAATAAGCCTACTGTAAGTAGCTCTAAAGTCTTGAACATTGTCAATTAAACAGTAACAATTATTAGGACAGCCTATTTTATAATGGGGAAAGATTCAGTAGCATGCAAAGCAAAGGAAAGCATGGCGTTATCGTGTACTGGCCACACACTTTTGTTTCCAGATACATAAAAGCTTCACCTTTAATGAAGCGTAATAGATAATGAAAAATTTTATGGTGGCCAAAAGTCTACCTAGGTTTGCATTTTCTCTTCAGTCGCAAAGAGGAACTAGGACTGTCGAAAGAAAGCTTGGAGATGTTGATGGTAAATGGCGAAATGGGGTTGTTCATGAAAATATAATTTTTTTTCTAGAAGAAGCGAAGGTACATAGATATAAATAATATTTTGTACAAAGTAGTATTTCATGTCTTGTCAGTGAAAACTGTAATTTCCTTTGGCACCGTAACGAATCTCGAGTTAGTACAATATTGATAGGACGTCACTCTTTCCCAGGTGCATTTTTATGCAAAATCTGATAAATGAGTCTCCTAAAAAACTCCACTCTGCGTGTGCATCACAGGCAGGGGCAAATTGATATTTTTGGGTGTCTGGAGTCCCGAATCCCATCTCACCACACGCAATTCAATACATCACCACCACCATTTCAACCACTACTGCAGTGTTAATGTTGTGTAAATAAATAAGACCATTATTACATGCTCGTGAATACGAATAGGTATTTATGCTACCTTATTTCTGTCTATAAATTGCTAGTCTGAAGGTCACTTGTTCTTTTCTCATGGTGCTTACGACGAGTGAACCAATTTACCCGCATAGGTACACATGTGAGCTGAATATAGTCAACTATTACGTCGTCGTTGCCGTGTTCTTTTGAGTATTCATTTTTAATTTCATTTTTAAACACGTGTGATCCGCTCTACTACCTTATTCGATCGCTAGCAATACTGAAGAAGGAAATGGCACTCTTAAACACATACATTTGTGTATAAATATATATTCTCGTATACAACCAACAAAACGATGTAAAATGTTTATTTTGAAACTTTATTAGGATTTCGCGTGCCACTATTTTTTTCACTTTCAAATCTGACTACTTCAAAGAGACTTTTTTTTATTATGGGTAAAGGAACGAAGAAATGGAGTAGACACTCTGGAGGAAAAAAATTGAAGAATAAAATGTTCAACACACACAAGCAGTCAAGAATATCTGTATGTGTACAAATGAAATGATGTCGGTGAAATTAAATGCGAACCTTTGTTTTTATGCATATACTATACACATACATTCATGTTGTATAATATGTGTGTATATATGTACATGTAATGTTTTGTTCATCTTATAAGCAGTTATTACAAGGTCTTTAATAGATTCCTGGATTGAACATTGGATCCCATTCAGTGCACCTCACTCACTCCCTAGTCCCTAATACTGC
>JAITYZ010004048.1:0-33232 GCA_027744595.1 Paronellides praefectus
CTTTTTTGTGTGATGGGTTATGTTGAGATATCATTTTATCTGGCATTATTTTATACACAAAAGTGTAGATGAAGAAAAGAGAGTTGAAAAGTGAAAAAAATAAGAGAGAATTACTACTTTATTCCGTGAATTTCAATAATGAAATTTCTTTCGTTGCATGAATCAATTTCACACACACACACACAGGTTTTTACTGACGCCCACATACAAAAAACATACCTCTATACTTACACATGCACTCTCTGTGTGAGAAAGTGAATTTATGTTGTGCGATGGTTTGTGTTGTGCTGCATGCATTCAATGTTTAAATTTCACAGTAGCACCATCAGCAGCAGTAGTAGTAGCAGAGAAGTTTCATAAGGGAAAATGAGAATGAAGTATTACGTTACCATTTTTTTAGATGGAACCCTTTTCCACTTGATGAAATAACTCGCATGAATTACACACTCTTTTTGCACACGTATTTCTCTCTCCTTTTTTTCATTTTACAAAATTGGAGAAATAAATTTTTTTCTAGTACATTTTCTTCTGCCCTTCTCCTCCGCCACCTCAATTCTTCTTCTACTTTTGTATTAATTTTTTTGCTTGTGGTATCATCAACAGGCCGAAAGGCCCACGAGATAAATTTTCATGTAAAGCAGTCAAAGGTTTAACGTTATACTCTTATTTTATCTCACATTGGGATACCTTTCAAATAATTGGTATAACAGGACAACTGTACAAATGAACAGTATACTTTTTTTTACAGAAGGAGTGTAAAATACGAAAAAATTGCATAATGTGAAGATATTCATGATGATGATGATGAAAAAGAGAAGAAAACCGCTTAGTGGCTCATATCATATCCCATATTATACATATTTTTCGTTGTGAAACTTGCCAACTAGCAGCTTATCTGCAAATTTAACCTTATTTATTTATTTTCTCTCCTTTTTCTACCTAATAATATTAGTAGGTAAAAGTAAAGTTTTTGTGGGTTATAACAACTTATATAAAATAGGCATGTATTATTATTACCCATGTCTGTATATACTGGAGGTAGACGACAGAGAAAAAAGTTTGAAAAAAGGAAAAACTTTCAATTTGAGTTCTTTGGACTGGGCACGGGAACATACCCAGTAAAACCATAATATTCTGAAGCAACAACACTGCCACCATCATTTAAGATTATAGGTAAATGGCTTTTAAAAAAATAGGTAGCTGTAGTTAGTTAGGTTGTTGTTGTTGTAAAAAAAAGAGTACAAGTTTGGCTAGGTATTATTATAAGTATGAGAGGGACCTTTAGATTTTTGCTGCTGGTGCTCCTCTATTTAATGTACTTTTTTATTTTTTTGTGAGTATAGTTGTAGGAGTAGTAGTAGGAGTAATAAGTAACCACTGGTAGAGCAGTTGGCAAATAATGGCGCGCAAGAGTTGGACAAGAGCACCGTAGTTTTAGAGTTACAGTTGCACAGAGTTTTGAACCGAGAAATATTTTTTTGCCTTCCTCTTTCCCTTTTTCTACTCCGAAAGCAAAGTCCTCTCTCCCTCTCTCACTATTTTTTTTGGTTGTCATGTCATTATGGGCTTCTCCTCCTCAACGAGTCGAGTACGACAAGTTTGTAGTATCAAAAAAAAAGTTTCCAAATTAGATTTCGATTAGACAGTTAATTGAAGTCAGTAGGTTTTAGATAGTTTTATATATATTTTTTTTGCAAGTTGTGTATAGTGTTGGAGAAGTTAGTGGTGAAGTATAAAATTTATATGGAGAATGGAAAGAGTGGAATGGAATGTTTGTATGTACGTTTTTGTGTATGTCTGTGCTGCTACTTAAGTTGTGGATGATGATGAGGAGGAATATTATAGCAATGGCAATTACCGCCTTGCTTAAAATAAATGCGTTTTTTGGTACCATTTACCATTCTCCTACCAAAACCTCGCACCACAATATATTGTACAGCGTTTAAACCTTTTTTTTCTCAACTGACTATGCGAAAAGAAGTGGGAAAAGGGTTTTTTAGTAGTAAACACAGAGAGTTTGGTGGCAAGGCAGTAGTAACGTTGATGATGGCGGCGGCGGCATTTTAAGTGAAAAATGGGCAACAAAAACTTCTTCATTGACTGTTTGTGTGCATGTGTGTGTGTCCGTCTGTCTGTGAGAGAGTGAATTGCTTTTAATTTTAATCTACTCTAATCTAACTTTTTATATTTATTGTTGTGTGTCGATAAACTTTGTTGAATACAAAAAAGTACTTATTGTCTACTCCTGCGTGTTCCTTAAATAACCCAAGACTCAAGTCACTAATAAAATAAATACAAAAAAAATATATAAGCAAATTAGAGCGAGTGTTCTTAAAATGCACGTAAAAAATAAAAGTATTTTTTAAGTACATTTTTTTCCAGACCTCGTGTAATCCTTTACTTTCCACATTTTCTACCCCTCTACACATTTTTTATTTTTTGTGTTTTCAATATGCGGAAAACCTACTGAAGCAAACTGATTGTGAATGTGTGTGTGTGTGTGTGTGTGTGTGTGTGTGTGCGTTGGAGTTAGTCCAGTCATAAGTATGTCTTTTCTGCGAATTCTCAAGTAGCCCAGTTTCACAAAGTCAATCACATCACAATCACTCCACTTTGCACTTTTCTCTCTATCTCCCGCACACAAGTATATTTGCTTCTCTCTGTTCCTGGCTACGGGAACCACTGGAGAAAACTTGTTGGATGGGCCATAAAACAGTATCCTCCATTTTACCGGAGCGAACACTCATGGTTTTTTTTCTCTTGAAGTTCCATTCAAAATCCAGCAGTAGCAGCAGCAAAGAAGAAGAAGAAAGTGTGTGAGTTTGAGTGACTTTACCGAAACTCACTGTAACATAACGTGTCTGCGTACAAATTTCTTTTTTCTGTGTTTTAACTCACAAAAAATATATGCCCTATTGATCCCAATTGACTATTATAACGTAAGTAGTATTGGGATGCAGAAAAAAAATGTTCAAAACTTATACGACTCTATTGCCAGTTGAGGATGATTACAAGCTTATAATTTGCTTTTTGACGTTCATTTCTCTCAAAAAACGGCAATAGTATAAAAAATACGACACAAGCCTTACAGTCAGCAAACAAAGTCATAAAACATGGGAAAAGGCAACTTGTACAGAGGAAACTAGAAAGTCTGCGAAATGAAATATATTTATGTACAGAAAAAAGGGGAAAGGAGGAGGGGGAGGACATGGACATAAGGTTGTTGGAAGAAAAAAAAATTGAATGAGTGAATGAATGGCCATTGCCATTCGCTGTACAGGAAATAATATGTATTGAGGAATGTGCAGAGCCCTACCCAACAACCTATTTCTTTTTTTAGATACTTTTTTCTTCTTCAGCTGATCTATTGCAACCATGAGCATTACTCACATGCTCACTCTGAGAAAGAGAGAGAGAGAGAGAGAAAATGGTGGCAAGTGTAAAAAAAAGCATGGAAGTAGTTTGTAGCCTAATGATATCAGAAAAGTTTTCAAGAAAAAAAAATCTTCTTCTTCTTGGAGAAAGAAAGAAAGAGAACTGGCTTGGCTGACTAGCTTCAAGTTGAGTTGGGTGATGGTAACGTACTTGTGTACATTTCATGGGGAAAGAATAATGTACGACATGGACGTGTACAAGTAAAAAGTCTAGAGAGAAGGATGCATTGGGGATGTTAGGATATATAAAGGTTGATTCAATTGGAAAGTGGTAGGAAACACGACGTTTAGTTGTATATATGCATATATACATATATATGCACACACATTCAACATTATTACAATGTGTAAGAAAAAAAATATATATATCTACTTTTCTCTCTTTTTTTTCTTCTTCTCCTTCTTCTCTCCTAAACGAAAATCAAACTATATTGAATCAAATGAAACGAACAGGAAATAAGTGGAAGGAATTTTCTCCGACTTGACTTGACTTTCCCAGTTGACTCTATTTTAACTTTGCTCACTTTGCTACTCCTGCTGCTGCTGTTACAGAACAAGCATTGGTGGTAGTGGTAGGGCTGTCTTGTCTAGTAAAGCTATCGATACAAAAAAAACCACATGGTAGTCTATACTACCACCACCACACCATGCACACTATTCATTCCTTGGAAAATAATAATCTAAGTTGAGTAACTTTTGAATGGACTCACACCCTTTCTTGCACATCATCTAATGCAATTGGATTATTATGGGCATTTATTTTGCTGATTGCGAGTGTAACTTTTGGATAAAAAAAATGGAATAATAATATGTAAAAGTACATTGTATACTTTTTTTATAAGGATGATGTGGATGGCATTGGCGTGGCCAATTTCAGTATGCATGCGTATTTTTTTCTGATTTTGTGCATGGTCTTGTTCATGGCTTATTATAACTGTGTATATGTTATTTGTTTGGAATGTAAGAGCAAAAATGATGATGATAATAAAAATAATATGGTTATGTATATGATGTTGATGTGGTGAGTAGAATAGAGACAGCAGTGGAGATGGAGAAAGAGAGATGTGTTGATATCCATTTATTATTTACCATGGATGAATTGTTGAGATGTGAATGGGTGGATGGATGGTGAATGTATAGGGTCTCCTCTTTTCTTCTCTCTCTCTCTCTCCAACTTTCATTGAATCAGGGTGTTGTTCAAGTGCTCGTCACACTTATGGGTCTTTAGTGTCACTGATTTTGGTGAGTAGAAAAAAAACCCTCATCTCATGGCTCTCTCTCAGGATTGATGCTGATCCTGATGTTGCTGCTCAAATGAGTGAGAAGGAATGAATGAATTTATGTACCACACACAAACATACATGCATACATACACAATGCACACGCACAGCCACTCGCCAGCACACACTACACTCTCTTCACCACTTTCATCATCATCTTCTTCATTTCATCTCCCGATTTTTTTCTTCAATGTTCGCGTTAAGTTGACAATTCGGGTAGTAGCATATGAACGGTTGTACATAAACCAATTCATGCATGTTCCCTTCCAGAAATTATTCACAAGTGGAGAGTGTAGCTGAAGAAGAAGGAGCAATAAGATTGGAAAAATGATAAGAGGGTGTGCTGCGCTACTACAACAGTGAGGAAAAATGTGCACTCTTATTCCCAGATACAAAATTATATTTATTTTTTTGTGTATAAAAAAATTGATCATGAAAACGACAGTGGAGACGAGAATTTCGAGATCATCCTCATCATCTCCATAGCGATGATGACTAACAATATGAGTGACTGACTGACAACATTTTCGTTTTTTCGTTTACGAAGCTGATATTCCTTTTCCTACTTTGTTGTGTGCAAGTAATCTAAATTCCGTGTATGCTTCCAACTTTATTGCACTTAATTTGAAAATCAGAAATCTGTCAAGAGCGATCATCAAAGATGAAGGAACATTTTCCTTTTTTTCTGACACTCTTTTGGAAATTCATATGGGAGATGTTAAGACTGGGGTTTTATATATTTTTTTTGTTGTTGGAAGGTTGGGTTTTTTGTTTGTGTGTTCTATTTTGTTGCATTTTTGTGCATCTCACTCACTTACAATCAGTCGTCGTCGACGTCATGGTAGTATAGAGTAGTCGAGTTTATTGTGTCGTGAGTAAAGAAAGATGAAGAGTATGGAATAGATGAATGGATGGTTGAAGAATGAAAAAAGAGTGTACATTAGAGAGAAAGAGAGGGAGAGAGAGAGGATGAATAGTAGCAAGGGAACACGGAGATAAGAATACTCCGTGGCAGTATATCAATACAAGTACCAGTGGAAGAAAAGTAAGCCCATGGGGTCAATTTTTTTTGACGAAACACATCACTTAATCTTCATGAAGGGTCGGTCGGCTAAAAGTTGGTACGCTCAAAAAACAAATCCAACTGCATTGCATTTCTTCTGGATTCTGAATACGTACATTACTTGCTTCTGCCCAAGTATCATCATAATATTCTTACCTAAGTTGTGTTTCATGTTACAAAAAAATGGTATCATCTCTGACCGCCTGTCTGTCTGTGTCTGAATTCTCTGTATATATACCTATGTGGGTATGTGTGAGGAGGATTGCATAAACATCAACGTCCTTCCTCCTTCTTCCACTATTTCCACACCAGCTTTTTTTCCTTTTCTTCATCTTCACCGTCATCCATTTAACGTAAAACAGACCAGAGCACATACACTCTTCTCCTTTTTTTTGTCACAAGTAAAAATGGTATATATTCTAGCTTGTACGCAAGGTAATTTTACTCGCTCACTTTGAATCTCTCTGGATTATGAAACTCAGTTGCTTGTGATTACTTCAAAGAGAGAGAGAGAGACTTGTTTCTTTACAACATACCCTCAAGGCACAATGTTGCTCCAAGGGAAATGCATATTGCCTATATACACTTATTTATAAATACGCATTGGCTGAAAGATGAGATGGCTACATACCTATGCATTTTTTAAGGGATTTAAAAAGAGGACGGGGAAAAAACCCTCTCATACCCTCTCCGTCTGTTTCATGTTAGTTTGACATACATACCATAATAAAATCTTGGCTATCTGACCATTTTTTTTGTTGGATAAAAGAATTTGAGCAGCCGTTCAAGTATCTGTATATATTATGTAATGTAGGTATGTATCTAAGGTATGCATGTACATATGTATAAGGATGGGGCATTAAATCGAACGACCTCACCTATTCAGTTTCTCTTTATTATTCCATAATAATAATAATATTACGTAATGCACATGTATCATATTATATGCATGTTCATTTTTCTTGTACCTACTTCCAACTATGTTATTTCATGTGTGCATTTTTAGAGAGGTTTTAGGATGATATGGGATTGATGAACACGATTTACGTCCCCTATTCACAAGGGAGCACTCAAAAGCAGAAGTTTAAAAATTACTGGGAAACATATTCACGGATAATAAAAAGATACAGAGAGGCGCACATGATACAAATAAATACACACACACACTGCACTCACATATATATAAGCTGGCTCAGTTTCTCTCCAGAGAATACTTACATGTTATAATTCGTTGCAGAAGGCA
Organism: Paronellides praefectus; assembly: GCA_027744595.1. Taxonomy (NCBI): domain Eukaryota; kingdom Metazoa; phylum Arthropoda; class Collembola; order Entomobryomorpha; family Paronellidae; genus Paronellides; species Paronellides praefectus. The sequence goes on from JAITYZ010004048.1 coordinate 7,021, forward strand.
TTTTAAAATAATATGCTTTTTTGGGGGATTTTAACTCCATTAGGCTAACTTGTTGGTAGTTGGCGGTGGTGGTGATGGGGAAAAAAACTTTTGGATAAAAGTGTAGGATATTTTCTTTTGTAAGTGTGTGTGCATCTCTAAATATAATAGCTTGAAGGTATTACTTTAACGCAACTCATCTCATATTTATTTAACTTGTGACAAGGTTTGGAAATAACCGAGAAAATATTATAGATTTTATTTGTTGTAAAAAAATAAAATGGTGATATGCCGATGATGATGATAGCAGTTTGAATTTGTAGCTTTATTATTATTATTATTAAGAAAGAAAATTATTACCACTTTTACAAGTGTAAATTGCTTGTCTTGAACGTAATGGGTTCCACGTGACAAAATTTACAAATCACAGCAGCAGCGGCAGCACAGTTGTTGTTCTTGTTGGTGATGATGGTGGCGTTAGAGAGCTTAGGAATTTTAAAAACATGTTAAATTTTGACAATTTCGTTTGTATAACTTTTTTTTTCGGGGGGAGAGAGGGGGAATAATAATAATGATGATTATTATGAGTGATCATGAGAATAATAATAACTGACACAAAACTGATGTGTGATCGGGCGTGACTTAAATTAGTAAAAAAAATTCTCTCTAATATTTTGGTAATGGTATAGTGCCCTGCTGTTGTTGTTCATTCTAACAGGCAGAGTCAATATATGACAAAATTTACATATGAAAAGCTTCTTGTTGTTGTGTATGTACATAATTTTCATTTTTACTTGCCATTGTCATTTACTAATATTGTACTATTTCTATTATCATGTTGTTGTTGATGTTGACGATGATGATGATATTACCAGGCAGGTAAAAAAAGAAGGTATGTTCCTGCCACTCCCAATATATATATTTTTTGTGTACAAGTTGTACATGTGCAACAACCACCAAGAACCATATTTACCATAACAAAAGACATGGATGGATAGATGGACCAAGGAGCATTCCACAAATGAAAAAACGCTCATAATTTACTTGCTTCTATTCATATTTTAAACTGTGATTCTTTTTTTGGGAGATTTTAAAATTCATATAAAAAGTCATTTTTCACAATTTTATAAAGTTCACAGAGTCATCCTCATCAGTGTATAAATTTCAAAATTCAATTAGTCTGTCAGGATTATTCTTTCTTAAAAGGTCCTGCTGCTACCGAGCTATGTGTATTATAAGCTGTCTTTTTTATATAAAAAATAATAATAATAAAATTTGGTAACAAAATTGATTTTTTTTCTTGTTCTGTCGCTCATACATTTTTTTGTCCGGATGTCCAGAGGAGCAGCAACAACAACAGTAGCTTATAAATTGAATTTACATGCATACAAATATATTTTTTACTGCCAAATAAAGAGGAGAATAAGACGAAGAAGAAGTGGTCCAAGTAATTTTCTAAGGACACCGCAGGCGTGCAAAGAAATCCTTTATAAATCCAAAATCCTGTTTCAATTTTTTTTATTATTATCATTCAAATCCCAAATCACCAACAACACCTTACCAAATCCTCACACTACACACTTTCTAATTGAATCTCTCTTGAGCTGAACACCAACATTTGGTGATGATGATGAATAAAAAACTGACTAGTTTGTAAGAATTTTTGTATATATATTTTGTATACATTTTTATTCTCATGCTGTGTATCTTTCATTATTATTTTTAAAATTTTCCAATACACACTCAATCGAAAGGAAAAAAGTTAATATAAAATAATTTTGTACGGCTTTGGATTCCACCACCTAAAAAAGTGCATTTATTTATACTATTACCAGACAAATATATATACAATACGTACACAAATATATGTAGACTCCCATGGAGACTTGGATAATACTGGTCGTTGCTGTTTACTAGTCGGCTAAAATATTATACATGTTCAATTGGAAATCTGAAAAAAAACTACTGGGGAAAAACTATTACACTGTTTAGAGGTGGAATGATCTGTGAACCCATAGAAAATACAATTCCAGTTGATATTTTTTGTTTGCCATGGAGCATTGGATAGAGGTATAAAGTCACACAAACACTTACACACCTCATATTAGAGTGTTTGGTGTTATAATGATTGACTCACAATCAGTCATGCATACTACCACCGTAACCATCACAAAAAAGAGTGATATACTTGTTATTATTGCATTATTACTACTACCACTTAACTTACTCGAGAGAGAGAGAGAGAGAGAGAGAAAAGGAACCAGAAATTCATTCCTTCCATCTGCCGTATAAACTGGTGCCATTAAGATTCCAGAGAATTAGGAAAATCCATCATCCCTATGCCATTATGTTATCTCTATTGAAGGCTTTCATTTTGACACTTTTTTTTCTCTCTTCTCCTTCCATGCACCAAACAATACAAAAAAGTATAAGTGTACATTATGGGTGTTGTCCCAATTTTCCTAATGTTCTGCGACGTGTTGTTTGCTGCTGTTATTACGAGAAGCCATATAAGTTGGTGAACAATATTTTTTTTAGCTTGAAGTACATAATATACATATTATTATGTATAAACACGACATCATAGCGAAAGAACCGAGTACATATATATTACATATTAAGTATGCGACTTGACTTGAGTTGCCTTGACACAAAGAATTATATACTCTACTTTTTGGTGTGTATGCACAAGAGAGAGAGAGAGAGTAAACAAGACTTTCAAAGCCTTTCCGTTTCGTTCGCTCCTCCATATCGTCATGTCTGCCGATTTTTTATTTCCATGTGAAACTGTGTTCAAAAAAATATGCATACATGCAAACAAAAAAAATATGCGATATGCCATAAGTATGAAAGATATTTCTGACGCTTTCTTTCACTCAATAAAAACGTATTTTTGTTGTATTGTTTGCTCTATATAGATAGCTTGGTTTGCTCTCAAATAATTCACCTTATTATTACATATTCCGTCTCCTTTTTTTTGTAAATTCGACACTCGACGCATAAAAAAATGGAAAAAAGGTTATTTATAGCACTACTAATGTTACTGAAGATATTGAGAAAAAAAATAAGTAACAAAATGATAATCTTTTGTCGGTAGTGTGAAGTGATAGTGTAGAGTATGTTCTCTCTCCTTTCGCACTTGCTTTTAACCTTTTTCATATTATTTAGCTTGCGTCAAACCATATAACTACTACTGCTCATTTATTTAATGAAATGACAAAATAGAGATAGGGATTATAAAAGGAAAAAAATAATATTGTATTTTTTTGTGAGTGGAATGGAATTGTGGCATGGATTATTTAAAAAAAAAAAGAAAAAAGAAAAAAAAAAGGTTTCAAGTTTTTAGATGGAGGTGGTTTTGTTGGTTGGTATGTTGGTGGATGGATGACATCATGATAAAATAAACAGCAATCCACACAAAAAAGTTTGACTTTGGTCAAAAACGTATTTTTTATGGTTTATTTATTTGGAGGAATATTATGTCAACTTTTGTTGACGGTGCGGTGCGGTGGGATATATGTTGACTGGTGACATAAACACACACACACACATCATTTCTTTTTTAGAAGCGCCGATTGGCAAAACTGTGATGATGCGAGGTACTTGTTGAGATAATGTTTTATTCGTCACGTTAAACATCTGCAACCGCCTTTTTCAAAGGATTATCTTTATTTTTTTTCATTTTTGCAAACGAAATCCTCAGTGAAATATATATTGGCATTATGAATAATAACTGGTCATCTGTGAAAGGGAAACATTTCTTTGGAAAAAAATGTAGCTCACAGGGACTAATAAATTATTAGGCAGGAATAGACTGAGGAATAGTGAGAATAAAATAAATAAAGTCGGCAATTTATCAAAAGGGACTCAGCTTCCAAACACACAGACACAAAAGAAGAGACAAGCTGTTAATTCCAGAGAGCCGAGTGAAAAAATAAACTGAAAATGACATGCGTAGGTATTTACATAAACACAGTTCAAAAACCCACAAGATGAATGAGTAATAATATTATGCCATTTGTGTTTGTGGTGTGTAGGTAGATAGGTATACAGAGTGGTGTGAGGATAATGCTAATAAATTTATCTGCACAGAGCAGCAGAATAATAATAATAACGCAAAGGCTTGCTGCTGCTATGCTGAATGTTAGATGTGTACATGGTAAATAAATACTATTACTATTGTCACAGATGAGCACATTCTCATCTCTTGTGTTTCCGGAGGAGTACGGATATTTATTATTAGTATGAATACTATAATGTGGCTGGCTTGACTCTAATATCTTGCATGTGTGCATTGTTGCGTTATAATGGGACATACAAACAAGCATAACATTCTAACTAGTTTATTTAATTACATGAAACAATCACTTTCCGCTCTCGGAAGAGAGAGAGAGAGCGCCATTTTCTGCCCACCAAAAGGGTTAAACGCTTGTCACTTTTGTCAACCCGAAACGTATGATGGTGGTGGCTTTATCTCATTTCTGTGTGATCCCTGGATGATGACGGTGATGATAGTAGTGACGGGATGTCATTTGAACATGAAGAGGAGAGAAGAGGATCATTCCAAGTGTTACCTCGTTCCTCTTAATGAAATAAAATAATAATTACATTATGATGATGATGACGACGAGATGATGAATTCACTTCTGGAATTTGCTTCTCTGATACTCATATTTACACAAGAACAAAAAAAGCACACATCCACAAACACACAAGTGTGGTAGCAACGGCAAATCATCAAATAAAAAATCCATTCACACAGTTCACGCAATCCAATTTTCAAATCCTCATCATCAGTCGGCAAAGCTTTTGTGTCAAGTGAAAAACACAACAACAAAAAAATTTACTTTTGAGTCGCATCATTTTCAGTTTTATAAACATACATATATGCCTTTATACTACGCGGCGTCACATTGGTGACACTTTTGATAAGTCAAGTTTCAAAGCCAAAAAAAAGTTTTTTTCAAAGCTTTTCCTTAAAACCGTCTTTTTCTTTTTTTTATCAAGAAAAAAATTATAACCTCCCAAGTTGTTGAGAATTTTTCTTTGCATATTTATAGTTATGATGATGCATGCTTGACATTGAATGGGAATATATGCGCCGAAAATTGCATAGGTTATCAGCAACATTCACATCATCATCATCATCATCATACATAATAATTAGTTATCTCTCTCTCTCTCTCCCGCTCTCTCTCTATCTGTCTTGCAAAGAGTGTTAATGTTGCTCACAGCGTTGCGCTTCAACTTTTCAACAGTTTTCTTTCACTTTGTTGCGTGTGTTTGTGCAAGATTGACTGTCAGGAGGACACTGTTGTACCACCGCTTTTCATTTTATTTTTTGAATCTTCTTCTCCTTCGTCATCTTGGCCATGTTAAAAATAAAGAATTAAAAAAAATTCATGAAGACGAGAGATTATTTGAAAGTTATATATCTTTTTTCTTCTTCTTTTTCAAAATTTTTATCTAGTTTCAACCTCATGCTGTGCTTAAAAAACAGCCATTTTCATTTGTTTGATGCATTTTTACGTCCAAAAAAGTCGAAAAAACATTTCATTCCTTTTTTATTCTTCTTTTGCGGATGATCATCATATTTTTTCACTAAAGTTGGTTTGGTTGGTATAATATATAAAATGCAAAAGAAAAAAATAATTTTGTTTTTTGAACATTTACTCTTTTTTTGTTTAACCTTTTATGCATGCATGTAGGTTACACACTGTATTATCTTCTTTTTTTTATTCTGCTGTACGTGGCTAATCTCTTTGCAGTCAAAGTCACATACGAACATGATTGTAGTCTGTGTGTGCGCGATGGGATATTATATTCAACGAGATGAGTTTTTGCCCATGGGCGGCATATCACACACACTCACACACAACAGTATGATGATCATCATCATCTTATGGCACAATGTATTTCACTAACGAAGTGAGTAAATTTGAGCAACTATCCTGCATACTCAACCATCTCTCTCTCTGTGAAATTAATAATCCTGCGAGCTGCTGTGCATAGTTTTGTGTGTGAGTGCTCTGCTATCCTCAAACTGTTCATCAGGATGATGATCATCATCAACATCATGGCCCGCCTTAAAAAGAGCATTCTTCGGTTTCTTCATTTCTTTTTTCCCCATTTTCACCAAAACTTTGACTTTTTTATTTATTTTTTCTTATATTCTTCGCCTTCTGCTCAAAAGTATCTTGTATTGTTTTTCTAGTTTTTTTTACTGTTTTGTCGTCTTCTTATGGCCGAGTAGTATATGGGTAGTTCACATGTGTGCAATACATCATCATAAAAATCTTTTTTTTTCTATTTTTTTGCATATTGAGCTACACAAGAAGAAATAATAATTATTATTATTGTGCTGTTGTATAATACCACCAGTACCATCACCACCAATGCTGCTGCTGCTGCTCCTGCCACCAAAAGTACCACATGCTACTTTTCTACATAAAATATCCATACAGACTTGTTACAAACTATTATTATTATGCGTTGTTGTTGGTCAGAAAAAAAAGAAAGAGTTATTTTGTTTTACAGCAATACTACTACACATTAGTTGATGGGTTTTTTTTATTTTCTTACAAGAGTCACCCGAAGAATGCTCACTCACTCACCACTACACACATCATTGCAGCTCTCTGAGGAGCAAAAAGAAAGATGACTTGTGTAGTCCGAGAAAATGTGAGCATGATGATGAGGATGACGACGATTAGAAAGGATTAAGGATGCACATACATATAAACAGACAATGTTTACTTATATTATAAAATATTATACATACATGATTAAAACTAGTGAGCAAAAAAAAATAAACTTTTTTTTCTTCTTCTCTGTGAAAAACCAATCAAACCAGTTTACCAAAAAAAATATACATTATTATTATTATTATTATTATGGTATAAGAAGAGGGGAAAAAGAAGGAGAATAAGAGATAATAATATATAAAAGAAAATATCAAATACATAGAATATTATGCATAATACATTCACTTCACACAGACACGGACACATGACGTAGTTATGATGATGCTTGATGGGAGGTCATGCTTCATTTCATCCTCAAATCCTCCTCAGCTCACTGCCTATCTCTCTGCCTGCCTGCCTGTGTGTGTGAGTTGAGTGAGTTTAATAATGATCCCCGAAAGAAGGAACATCACAAACGCATGACTACCAATCAATCAATATTTTTGCTGTTGTGTTGTGCATGCAATGCACTGCAGTGATGAGGATACAGCGTCAGTTCAAATATGTATAATCGGCGGCGCCCTCTTAAACCTTTTAAAACGTCGTTGCCCATCTCATTTATGCCAGGTTTCATACCTTCAAGGGGAGAAAAAAATACTGAAATATGTAGCGTGTTGTTATTATTATTATTATTATTATTATTATTGTTCAAGATGACCATCATGATGATCAAGAGAAGAATGAGGCGATGTCTTTTAAAAATGATTTTTTATCTTCTTCTTTATAATCCGCAATATTTTTTTATAAGATTTTTTTTCGCAAATAGACATGAGAAGAACATAACGAGCATATATAGGAATTGAACATGCTTGTTTGTATATTTATTTGCTGTTGCAAACTTTATTGCAGGAGAGGAGAGTCCAGTTAGAAATTATCATATTGTCAGAGAGAGAGAGAGAGAGAGAGTCGGGGAGCAAGAAGCCGCAATGTAAAGTAAAAGGCCATTGTTTTTCTATTTATCATCATCATCGTCATAAGGAATGCTGATGAAAATGATGTAAGGTTTTATTTGCTGTTGTTGGTTAAGTTGGTGTCAAAGATTACATTGCGGTATAAAATGTACCATAAAAACGGTCTTATCAATCTTCTTTTTTCCTAAAAGATCATCAAAATCATCCGTGAAATTTAATGTGGTTGGTCATATGATTCCCATTGTGATTATGATTATGATGATGATGATGATCAGTTAGCAATGTAAACAAAAAAACTTGCAAAAAAGTAATTTGATAGAGACGAGAAAAACTCTCTTAATAATAGTCATTTAGCCATGAAAACTATACATCATGTGACCTGTCTCAATCATTACACAACTGAACAGGCAAAATAATTTCATGATGATGAATTTGCACATAATGCTGTTGTTTTTTTCCTGTTGTTGATGTCCCCGACGAAGAACATATGTACATACATACATACATACATATATATATACATTATATGTAAACATGTGATAAAAACAAATTATAATGGTAATAATAACGCCACTCGATTTTCTCTTTCCGATCCGGATTGAATCGCAACTAATGCTCCTTCTTTTTTTATTGCTGCTTCTGCTTCTGCCTCTTGGATTTCTCGATTTATGTATTCGGATGTTTTCCAACACTTTGAATTATAATTGTAAAAAATGGGGCCTATTTTGCTGATGCAGTGGCCATAATTTATCTAATGGTCACACAAGCAATAAAATGTAGTTTAGCACTGCGTAATGGCTTGCAATAAGCCTACCATATATTTTTCATCTTCTTCGTATGATTGTTAGGCTATATATCCAACAAACAGCAATCCATTCTAATGGGTTATTTAATGATAACAAGTTGAAAAAAATTGCGTAAAATGTTTGGAGGTTCTACAACACCGATTTTTTCCCTGATTCGCACGTGTTGGACTTTTAGATTTATATAACATATTGTTATTATTATTATAACACACAGTTTGACTATATATTATATACTTTGAATGTATTGTATTTCCCCAGTTTATTCTTTGAAGCGTGTACAAATACATTTTGCAGTGGTGATAATAATAATTGTATGTAAGGCTCACTAACTGATTTAATCAACCAAATCTTTTTCAATGAAACTCATCTACACAATAAACTTGGTACTCTACTCACTCTGCTGCATTACTGCAGCTATTATTGTCAGCTTTGACACATGTGTGTGTGTACAGTCTCGTTGTTGTAACGTGTAACTTGAGAAATGTGAGAGAGATCATTATTATTATTATTATTATTAATACTGTGAAATAAGTATTTATTGTTGTGCTGCTACCGTGGTGAGAGTGTGACTACCAGTAAGTCCACCAGGAATAAAATGATGACACTTTTTTCTCTCACATAATCATGTTTAGTTGACAAGAGAAATATTATTCTCCTGCATTTTGTCTTTTTTGTGTACACGGTTGGCAATAGTGACAGTGACAAAAGTCCGATTAATATCATCATTTTATGTATAATTTATAGGAAAGGGGACAATACTGTTTGCTGGGTTGCTTTTATTATTATTATTTTCATTATTGGTTGAGCATCACCAGTTATCACACAGTCACAGTGGCTGTTTGGTGTCGTGTTTCTTTTATGTCACATCACTACTAGCGCTGCTGCTGTTACAGGAGCAGCAGCAGCAGCCGAGTGTGTTTCTAGGAACATCGACATCAATTAGCTTCATCAGATCAACTGTCACTTGTGCGAGAGAAAGAGAGAACTTTTGTTAGTGACATCCATTCAAAAGTAATTGTATGGGACTTCCACACATACACATCAAACAGGATGAAGAGGAGAGGAATTGAATGTAAATTCTCATACAAGCACATCATCATGAATACTTGGTTGTTTGTCAGCTCAAATTGGAGTTACAACGAATTGTAATGGACAGAGACAGTCAGTCTTGTACATTAAGTAATATACACGTACGCCGTCTATATGCAAATGTATAGCTATTATTATGTATGATTGGCAAGCTAATGCAAAGTTATTCGAGTAATTTGTAATTGCAAACAATGTAGTGCAAATGAGATTCTTGTTATTGTAGCCTTTGTTACTTTTATTAAAAAATATTCCCGTTTTCAAAAGCCTAAAAATATAAATAATTGGGCTCATCATCATCATCATCCTATCCAGCAGCATGCACCCAACAATATGAATATTTTCTCTACTTTTTATTTGCTTCAGGAAGCTCACCCTCTTTAATTTCCAGTGTTATCATCATCATCATCATCATTATCCTCACTACACAGTATAGCACGTCAATACAAAATGTCAAAGTGCACTTGTTTTTTTGTTTGAAGTTGCCAATCAACAAAAAAAATGCTCAAGTTGATAATCACGACGACGATCCTACTTCAAAAAAAAATATGAAAAGACTAAAAGGACTTTTTTTCAATGAGAAAAAAAGCTTAACAAGAGGTCGTATTATGTGTGTTTTGTGAGCTTGTTTTTACGGCACAATACATCAAAGCAATAATTTCATCAAAATCATCATCATCTTCATCACAGGCCATAGTCATCACTTGAGTCGTCTGACATTAAAATCAAGTAGAAAAGATGTATATATTTTTCTGGTGTAATCAAACGAAACGAAAATGATAGGACAAAAAAATAGTGTAAGCTAATAAGAACGTCACATTATTATATAATTTTTTTTGCCATGAATTCCATAATGGTTTGTGAAGAAGAAGAAGAAGATGATGATGATGACAAGACTTGAGTGTAAGTGGATCATTATTACGTATAATACACATACCAAGAACTTAACGACATGACTTTACTTACAAATAAGCAAAAAAAGACAGAAAAATTGTAAAGTGAAGATAAGTATATGTATATATTTTTTTCATAGGGTTCAACAACAAAGTAGAGTAATAAAGAATGAGACTATTATTATTATTATGTAATCTTACAAAGAAAGTGGGAAACAAAGAGAAGAATACTTGACAATTTGCATGCATATTTATTTATTAGTTCACTTGTTTTGCTGCTTCTGAAAAAAAATCCGGTTTATATGTCTGTCTGTCTTGATATTAGTAAGCATATTACACAAGATGTAAAATATTTCCCTCTTGTTTTACAAGATTACTTGAACCTTGCCAACAACAAAGTAAGTGAAGTGATCGTGGTGATGGTGTGGTGCTGCTGCTGATGATATTGAGCATCTTTCTGATGATGACGATGATGATGATGAGATATTGTTTGTTCATTTCACTACAGAAAAAATAAAATGTCACACAAAAAAAGAAAAAGAAATAAGCAGGGATGTTCATAAGACTGTCTTTTTTTGTGTCTTTTAAATTTCCAACCCAGTTTTATTGCTACCATTAGAATTTTGATGTTGTTGTTTTTTGTTGTATTGCAAGTTGCAAGTAATTTTATTTATTGGCTTTGTGTATAGTTTGTATGTTGCGAAAAAAGAAAAGATATTTATTGAGTCCATTTAGATTTTTTTTCAAAGGAAGATGAAAGAGACAATTCAAAATATCAATAAATCTGCGGCGGTATTTTCTTGAGTATTTACTACAAAAAAGCTTTGATGTCACTTTATATATTGTATTGGGAAGATATATTTTTTTTCATCAGAATGTCAAAAAGAACAAAAATAGATTACTCCGTTTTTCCGGTGTCTCTCGTAAATTCTGTGAAATTACTATATTTCTTGTGTGTGCTCTTACTTTACTCTTTTTCCCATTCAAAGTAGATGGTATATTTTATGCAGGAGGAAAAAAAAGTCTTGACATTTTACCCCCAAACAATTTACAAAATTTGAAAAAAAGTATTCGAGAGAAAAAGAGTAACCTCGGCCTCTCAAATCTACAAATTTTCCTTTAAGGGGTTTCAAAGTTTTGTGTATAAATTTTGAGTGCATAGAGAAATGGAAGGCGGGACTGAACTCAAAAAAATGAAGATAAAAATGGAAAAATCAGTTTTAAAAGAAAATACCATGAAGTTGTTGAAGCCTACTTCTTTTACAAGCACTTGTAATTCGATTTTTTTTCTGCTGCATCCTCCATCCTGTGTTTGTCTGGCAACAATTCTCCGGCTGCTGTTAGAGAAAAAGGACATATTACTCAAGCCAAGTTGAAATGTGGGATGAAAACATCTTCCGCCAGAAAATAAAGTCAAAGAGTGTTTTTACTTTGGACGGGAAAAGGAGAAAGAGAGAGAGAGAAGCTATCATAGTCATTTTCTGTTTCCTATGCAGGAAAAAAAGGTCACATTCGCTTTCAGAAGCAAAAGAAATTTGTGCAGTTTAGGCTTGTTTACTTGAACAAAAGGAAAATGCCAGAGTGCAGCATCAGTTATAAGTTATAACACGTTTGTAAGATATGTATAATGTGTCTCTGTGTGGGTGGATACATATTTTATTTACTGTATTTATGTATTCATTAAATTTCTTTCTGCATGCATCTTTACAAATGAATACAATGGGATGTTTTGGTAGAAAAAACTGAATTTTTATAACTAAAAGAAGCAAAAATTCCATAATATTTTTGTGTAAAAAATAGGTAAAATTATTATTTGATATTGAGGAAAAAGAAAGAAAAATGTTTTATGTCGTCGCCCTTGTCGTCGGGGGTCGCACGGGAATGTCAAATCACTTGATAGCTGCTGATCTCTCTCTCTTCCTTCCTTCAGCACACGTTATATCGCATTCCCTCTATCTGTCTAGCTGATTGGGACAATTGCGAATAATAAAATAAATTCCAGTCTCTCTTTTTTCCATAGAAAATATTTCAATGTATTAACAATACACAAGTTCAACAAAAATGGGGAATAACAAAATCAAGTCTGACGTATGTACATAACGTACGTAGTCAGTTGGGTTAACAACATGAGACCTGGAGTAAAACATGACTATTGCCTTTGATATAATAATATGGTTGGCAAAGGCTTGCATGTATGCATGCATGCATGAATTGCAGAGACATGACAATTTTATTTTATATTTTTCATTCTACTCCAAAATATTATTATAAACATGTTTGGTTTAGTGTACAAGGATGAAACAGAGAGAATTTCCTGTATTTTTTTGTTTTGTAGTTTTGGAAATGTTCAAAATACATAATTTGATATAGTCACATCATCACAGATATACAGACACCAACATAGGCAGATACACACAAAACCAGTAAAAAAATATATGGAAGATACGCAAAAGAGACAAAATATAAAATGGAAAGAGATGGGAAATAAAAGAAGAAGAAAAAAAACAAAGCGAGCGAGCAAGAGCAGACAAGCAACGAAAAGAGGAGGCAAAGAGGGGGAAAGCTTTTTCTTCTTGTTCTGTTGTTGTGGAACTTATCCTTTCCTTCCGTTCCAAAATAACCTTTCCATTATTATTTGGTTTTCTCTTCCCCATATTTTCTGAATGTCTCAAAACAGAAAAAAACTCAAAGTAAATATGCTTCTCTCCCTCCATCCTTTTCATCACTATCGTCATCCCCAATCGCAGTTGTCATGGAAACGACCATCACTAACAGCCATCCCTTTCCCTTTAACTACACTTTTATTCCATGTCTCTCTTTTGATTTCTGACTTGACGCTTCTCTACTTCTCTACTATATGCATGTAATAAACGTACACACAGGTATATAATATGTGCATATGCCCATAGGTGACATATTTTCCTATTTGCCAACGGCACTTACAATGTCGACAATTAAATGTTGTATTGCTTCATATAAAAAATATGATCGGATGTGTATGTACAAATATTATATGTCACCATATATTCCAGATATTATCACGTTAAAAACCAAGACACAAAAGATAAAGTATTTCTTGTCTCACAGAAAAATGTGGAGGAGGTGAGGTAGGAGGCCAAAGAAAAACATTGTGCGATGGTGCGATGTTCTTTTTTTCTTTTCTTTTTGACCTTACAATATACAATACGCATTCATACATACCTACCTGGTATATTATTATGTATGTATACAACACAAATACTTTTATATATTTTTTGAAGTTCATAGATACATTCATAAACATTTTGAATACTACAACTGATGATATTATATGGCATGCTTTCAGCGAAAATAAAAACATTTGTAGAGAGGTTTGCGTCCTTTCTTTCAAATTGTTTCCTTTTTTTTCCTCTGATCTCTTCTTCGATTCCTTTTTAGTGTCTTTTTTTTATTCGTACACAATTTTTGTCGGATCCTGTCTATAAACTTGTGTCACGAAGAACGCAAAAAAACGCGCAACACAAAATCTTTTACAAAAGAGACCTTCTTTTTGTGACGTTTCCTTTTTTGAGTTTCTCCTGTGCACTTTTTTCCATCACCATCACCACCACCACTGCATTACCTTTACTGCAATGTTACACTTTTATAAAAAGCCGAGATTTTTGCTGGTGCTGCTATACTACACACAAATGTTTATTTCTTTTTATTGAATGTTTTTTTTTCATCTTCTTTTCTCGTTTGTTTCACTTTCAGTAGTGTAGTGTTTCAATTTTATATAACTTTTTTTTTGTTACAATGGGTGTCCGACATTCCCTGACATTAAAGGGTATTGTTATTATTATTATTATGATGGGGTATATACATAGAGAATGCCGATAAAAATCACGGTAATCTGACGACGTACAAAAAGGAAACCCTGCTGGAAAATCCGTGTGGTGCTGTGTTTTTTATGACTGTAACAAAAAACAGAAAGATGAGAAGAGTTGGGGGTCGGTCGGTTGGTCGGCTGAGAAAGAGAGAGACTGTCCGTGCATCAAGCATACTTACAATAATATAATAATATTATTACGCAAGATAAGATGCAAACAAAACCGAGGCCATACGGTTTATGTATGCATTTTGCATTTGTATATTCAGGTTTATAAAAATAAATGAAAAGGCTATACCCATTTTATGCTCAAGTAGCGGAAAGAAAGTCTTTTGTACTTCAAAAATTATATAATGAGCTGTATACTAAATGCATTTATTTTTTCTTGAGACAATTGTAATATTTATTGTTTAGAAAGATAATGTGTTATGCCTTGTCAATATAACTGATCGTATTTCTCAACATGGTGATAATCTAAGCGTATCAACTTATGAACCAAAACGGACGTGTTTCTAGGCAACAAAAGTGTTTTGCCTGCCTACTTTAAAAAACATATATTTTTTTTAAATCTTGGTAAATTATTTAAAATGACAAATACAGCAGCTAATCCCCCAGCAATCAAGACACTAACGTAATCAGACATTCAGAACAAAATGTAGCGTAAAATTAATTTTAGAGAACGGAACAAGACAAAGAGATTTTGTTGAAGTAGGGAAAAAAATACATTGTAATTTCTGGTCAATTTAAAGTAAGCACTAGTCTGTAATAATATTCCTCCAGAGCAAGCTGGGAGGGAATGGAAGTTGACAGGAGCAGCGGAAAGGAGGACGACGAAAACAAAATGTCTCTCTGTTGTTGTTGCTACTGCTACTGAGTTGACTTAAAATGGAAACTCTTTTACAACCAAACTGAAGACAAAAAGAGAAAAGAGTAATTTAGAAAAGGAGAAGAATTGTCTTTCATTTTGTATCCGTTTTTTGTTCTTGTTATCTATATTCTCTTTCCTTATCGGTTTGTTATGTGTGTGCGTTATTTCTTCTTCTCCTGAGTCATTCCAGCTACCCAACTTGAGAATTTCATGGTTTGCAACAAGGCAATAGAAAAGCAATCAAGTCTCATCACATGGCCATGCCATGCATGCCCCAGACGAAACTACAAAAACCAAGAAAGGATTTTTAAGTAGTTTCCATGCTACATGTAAAACTCATATAGGTACATATACCTCCTATTATACAATATGTATCCTGAATGCATACATAGTCAAACAAGATAGCATTGTTATATCGCATTCAGTTTTGCCTGCTGTAGAAATGCACATGGAAACAATAGGGTTAAATCGAAAAAAAGTACACAGATGGACTACTAAAACAAAAGGCACCTGTGTGTTTATTATTATTATTATTATTACTACACTACAGCATATAGGAATATTATGTGTATACGTGTGTGTCTTTGTCCAGCTCTCATAGCTACAAATATACAATAATAGTAGCCAAGTCTCACTCCAGTTTTTTTTGTGACAAAATCTCTAGTCGTTATTGTCTCTCTGCACAAATAATTTTCTTGTTGTATTCCTCCTTGTGGCCGGGGTAGCTCTTTCATTTTCTCTGGCCTTAATGGTGTCATTACTTGTTTCTCTCTCTCTTTTCCTCTTTTTTCAACTTTGTTGTTGGCACTTTTCCTGCCATTTCATTTACCCATCATCAACACAATAATAGCGTTATGAGCAAGCACTGTAGTAGTACCAGCATCATTTTCTCTTTTACTGTTTTTGTGTGTGTGCGCGTGCATTTGATGTGATGACCTTCTCATCCAATCAACTAAATTGGATGCTGCTGGCTTGGCTGGCCTCAACCCTACCTATTTCATATCAAATGCTTATACTACGACGGTGTAGTAAAAGTAGCAGTATTACGATCGTGTAGTAAAAAAAGGGTGCAAGTGGACAGAAATGATCAAATTACTAGACACAAACTGACTGAGAAGCAAAGGTGCACAAAAAAATAGCTAATTTTTTCTCATTCTCATTTTAATATTTGTAAGCCTATCCATATAACGTCTCTATACAGCCATCATCCAAGCAGTAGCAAAACAGCGCAACAATTTTGGAGATATAATTTTCAATTTTCATGAAATTGTGAACATATTACTTTGCCCATGTGTGTGTCTGTGTGAAGGTTGGTGTGTTTGACAACATATTTATTTTTTTGTCCACGACAAAAATAGCAGCACAAAAGAAACGTCCTTGTCCTCTGCACACTTTTTTTTACTACTACTATCGCACTATTATGATCAAATAATGCTCATCATCATCAACATCAACATAATCTGTAGCGCAACAGAGGAAAAAAAGTAACAACAGACTCGGCGCAGCAGAAGCAGCAGCAAAAATACAACTTGAAATTATTCTCATATTCTCACGGCCTTAACCCTTCTGCTACTACTTTGAGTGCAGTTGTTGCTGTTCTATGATTACATATATTTACACATATCTTTTTTTTGCATTCATCTCATCATAATCATCATGTTAATCTCTCCACTACAAAGCAACAGCAGGAAAGAAAGGAACACACACTCCGTGCAACACACAGAAACACACACACAGACTACAACAACATTATAGATCGCCTCATCCTCATCATCAAACTAATTATTGTTGCGTTGTTGCTGTTATTGCTGCAGTGTATAGCTATCTGATTATGATGATCCTCATGCTAATGCATCTCTCCACAATAATAATAACAGCAAAAAAATACGGTGTGTCGTGATCACAAGCGGTTTGGTACATACTTTCTTTATGTATGTGATTTTCATGCTGCAAGCAAAACCTCCGGATTATACCCAAAGAGAACTTTTAAAACAAGTAGATAACAAGTAGGTATGGCAACGACAACAACAACAACAACGTCAGCAGCTGAAACAACAGAAATGGACATAATTATTATTAGAGAATGGAGGAACATGAGGAGAGATTGACTCTCTCTCTCTGCCTCTCTTTTGTTCCAGTAAGCTTTATTTGTTGCATCATCATCGCCATCATTATTATCATGAGGCAAGAAGGGTTGCAATATATAATATCCCTCTGCGTGTATGCATATTGTGTGTACATCTATTTATTTATCAACTTCACTTGACTATATAAAATGCACTATCTTGTTCACCCCTTTCTTCTCTTCTACTTTTTAAACTTTGCTTTTCTTCATCTTTCCGCGTTGAATCGACGAAAGGATGGGGTTGTACGCCAGGAATACAACTTACAAGAATACTATGCTTTATTACATATACCTACCTAAAATGCACCGGGTATATTTATGAATACCTATGTACATACCTATATACATACATGCATGTACAATGTACATGGATTTGTCTATATATACACGCTAGGTATATTTATTTGTAAGTTGGTCGGTAAAGCTGTAAAATTGTGTAATATTCTTGTGTGTTGTTGCGTTGCCCGTAGACTCACTTTCTGTCGTTCATGATTAACGGAGGCTTTTATGTCAGTGCAAAGTGAACTCACAGGTCGGTTCAGCTCAACTTTGTTGCCTTTTTTTCTTCTCTCTATCCATCTTTTCTCGCTGTCTATATATCTGCCTTTTTCCATGGATGGCATATGTGTGCATCATGATGTAGTAAACCTGTTCCTTTCTTTTTTTTCCTGCAATAAATGCATGACGATGGGTTGATAAAGTTGCTGTTTTGTTATTATGCTGCTGGTTTCTGCTGCATACTTTTTTATTTAAAAAACCATTTTAATAATTCCCAGATGGTAGGTTTGAAAATATACACACTTAAAAATGCGCATGGTGGTATTATATGTATATATGCATATATGTGTATGTATTATGTATGCACCTTGTGATAATGGTACAATAATAATAATGAAAATAAAGTGGATTGAAGATCGGTCCAGGTTTCCTTTTCATTATTTAAGCTAAAAACCCAGCCCAACCAGCAGCCACACACAAACACAATAAAAAACAATAAAAAACAGCAGGTAAATCTGTTGTACCTACAACAACAACCGCCGCTAATTACATATTTCCTTCTTTTCCTATTCTTCGTCATCTTTCTAGTTGTTTGGTTTATTCCCCTAATCTACTTTTTCAATTCTAAACCAAAATAGAGTTTATATTCATTAAATAAAATGAAATGATGTAAGATAATTTCTTGGTAGTAATGCTCATTCTATCTTTTTAAGTTATCTGTTGTATGGCATGTATTATGTATATCTTCATCCTAATTGGAGCAGACAAGTTTGACAACGGATGATCGATTTCATGGTTGATGTAGCAAGTAAAATACTCCAAAAGTATTTTTTATCAAAAACCAAACAAAGAGTTTCTTTTTTGTAATTTCACATTTTTTGTGGAAAGAAATACTTTGTACTTATCGCATTACAGTTTATTAAGCAATTGTTTCCAAGAAGTTTGGGACAAGTTAATAATGATGATGATGATGATTGCAATGACGCATACAATACACAACATAAATTGAGGTTATTTGATTGATGCATGTGTAATATGTAGGTATGTGTATTATGTGTTCCATGCTTTGTACTTACTTTGTTGAGCCCGTCTGTTATTCGCCCAACTGCATTAAAAATTTATCCCTTCATTTCCCCCGTCTTTTTAGTACGCTAGTTTTACACGGAGAAAGTATTTCACGCAACACATATTAAAGCGTATTTGCGTCTCTCTCTCTCTCTCATCGTCGTCAGAGGTTGATGGCTAGTGATTCGGCGAAAATTAAAAAATTATTTTATGGGCAGTCAAAATCAACCATAGCATTTCCCCAAATCAGACATGCATTAGCTCACGCAAAAAAATAAATGAAATATTTAGTTGATCGGTTGGTTATACGTTATACTTTAGCAAGCTGTTTACATATTTAGTTAGATATTTGTATATTTTATGTATGTATGTCGTGCATTCTACGCACAACACACAAACACATATTATGACGTATTTATATAGTTCTACTTTTTGGGATATTGACGTGTAAAATGAGCAAAATATTGTTATTGGAATGTGTCATTCATTTTGAGAGAGAGAGAGAGAGAGAGAGAGAGGAGCAAATATAAAGCGTGTATATAAATAGTAGGGACAGGGTACAATTGTTTTAATCGACCTTTCCCCTACATTTTATGCGCCTACATTTCTCTTTGTCGGGAGAAATAATGACATTTTTGTCGTATCATTACACCCGTTTAGCAGCCTGCATCGAACCAACATTTTTTTGCTATTGCTTGTGCACGCACACATGTATATATATAAACATATATTATATTTATTATATTTTTGCTATATTTTCAATAACTATTTTCGCTGTAAAGAGGAGAGAACTGTTTGCGTCGTTTTTTAGACGGACATGGAAAGGCAGGCGATAAGGAAAAAAGGGGATATCAAGTATCCAGCCTCTTTCATGTTTTCTCACAATGGCTTACTCACAGAGCCTGACTTGCTTGTCAGATGTACATGGTAGATTTGATGGAAGTAGGAAATATCGTAGGCATATAGACATACGTATTACGTATGTAATATACATACCTATTGTACGCAGTGGAGGAGGAAGAGGAGGAGGTGGGCTGAAGGATGGGAGATTTTAGAAGTCACCTCCACCACCACCACAAAATGTGATGATAATATACAATGCATCAATGTTGGTGAAGGTGATTAATATTACACACAAATATAAGTATATAATATATATATACATTCATATATTTATAGAGCCAAATGAAAGGGTTTTGCAACACATGAATCGAATAAGTTACGTTTTTATTGCGGTGATGTTACCTCGGTGGTAAATTCACTCTTCCAAACAAACTCAAAGGTGTGTTTAGTGTGTATTTCTCTCTATAAAATAGCGGGAACTTGGTTGGCAAGCATTATTAAAGGTGATTTTTTTTGCTTTGCTGGTCATATCCAGTAGCTATATCCCACGACTTGTACTACCTACATAACTGATAAATATGTTTGTCTTGCTAGATAGCTATTATTAGTGTTCGCTGACTCACTTGGCTTTGGTCGTTCTTTGATAATAATAATAATAATGATATCTCATGTGTAACGGAACAGAGGAATCGTTCAGAATTATGTGTATAAAAACATACGGGGCACAGGTTTTTTGGCACACGTGCTTGTGTGTGTGTCGTTCCCTTTGTAAAACTTTGGTGTAATCTGGTTTTGATGAAAATCCGTTAAAAAAATCCCATGTGAAAATATTCAAGTCCACCGTTACCCTCTATCAAACATGACATCCCTGCCATCCGGGACTTTGTAATAGATAACCTGGCAAATTATTATGCGTGTTTTTTTCGTAATGTTGCAAAATAAAAAAAGGGACGGACATTTTAACATGGTTATTATTATTATTATTCTGAGATTGGAGAAAAGAGGGATATTACAGGAAAAGGCCACACACAAACATACACACAAAAGACAGGCAGACCATTAATTTACGGGAGAAAATGTATGCACTAATTAATTGCCAGATAAATAAAGTAATTGATTTGCAATTTCCCTCATGTGTTTGTGTGTGTGTGTCGGTCGCGGAAAGGCTTTTAAGAAAGCCAACTAAATCGTAAAGAAAACGCTTTATTGTTGTGGTGACAGGAGCTCTGGGTAAATACACTTTGTGGGTTTTTTAAAAAGAGTAACAAATCAAGCAGATTAGAATTAGCGATAAAAACGCCACAAAAGAGCACCGCACTTTGAGTCACATTATTTCTTCTTTTTTCAACATAGGTAATATCACAGATAATAATTAATTCTGTTCTTCCGTATTTCCCATTTACATTATTCTCTTTTCTTACCATTGCATTACACTCTTATCAGTTTACACGATAAGCATTTATACGTATAGACAAAGAGAAACAATTAGTACATAATTTGCTTTTTTTCGCTTATTTTTTTAATGATTTTTTTCTTCATGTTTCCCTGAATGTGTCGTCATAAAACTATCAGTTGAAAGAAAAGTGAACCCTCTTTTTTTCTATTTCTGTTTCCCAACAAGAATGATTGGCTGGATGACCGAGTTGCAAAAATCTAATGAAAAGAAGGCTCCCTTTATACTTTTCTTGTTGTTGTTGTAGAAATGGTAAAAAAAACTCACTCAAAGCACACAAAAAAAGAAGACAGAGTTTCATTTTAAATTGTGTGTCATTTGTATTGTGGTTGTGTAATAAATATACAGATACACATACACACACAAGAAGAGTAAACAATGCTGGCGTACAATAAAAAAAATAAATAGACGAAAAAGACAAAAAAAAATTGTGCTATGTGTGTGGCTCTCTCTGAGACTTGTCAGTTGAGTCAATATCAGACTGTGTGAAAGAAAAAAAGAGCTGCTTTTGTTGAGGCATTTTTCAGTCTCATCATCATCCTCTCCTCTCTCGAAATCAAAGTCATCATATATTTGTATGTACTCTGGTGCATGTGTAAAATACCCATCTATTTTTTATCCTGCTTTTTACACTTTTTTTAAGAAAAGAGGAGCAAAAAAAGAATGGAATTTTTTCACTTTAAAAAAGCTTTGGTTTTGTGATGGCAATGGTGGGCTTTTTCATCTTCTTCTTCTAGTTTTTAAACAACAAAATATGCACACAATCAAACCGAAAATGCAAGGCAATGAGAATGGGAGGAGGATGATGATGATGATGACGTTACTCATTTTGTTTCTCTCTGGCTGGTTTCTTTCTTTCCAAGAAAATTTGTTCACTTGACAAAAAATAAATAAACAACAGAAAACATCTCTCTCTTCCTTTTTGTTATTCAACTCAAACGGAAAAAGCCAACCAACCAGTGCAGCAGTGATAGTACATCATTTAAAATAGCTTTTAAAATATGTTTACATCGTCTTTCGTGTTTGTTGCTTTATTTTTATCCATTTCCCCCAAAAAATAAATTGCACTGCAATGATTGTGTAGCATATTTTTTTATCATTGTACATCACAGGACCACTTCAAGATGACTACATAGACAAGCAATATTAGTACAAAAAGTTTGCCAACTTTACTGCAAAAAAAAATTGCAATTTGAGGTGCATTGTGATTCCTCATCTAGAAATAAAACCCTAAAATCTGATGATTATGTTAGCGATACTATTTATTTTTTATTCTTCTTATTCTACTTCTCATGGAAACATGACTATAAAAAATATGTCAGACAAAAAAAAGGAACATAAAAAATTTGCTTTTGTTCCGATAGTAACTATACCGTGTAGGTAGTTTCCTTGTAAGACATGCTCATGCCCTACTCTTTTTTGCTTCCACATAACTTGGCTGGAAATGGAATATTATATATTGTACTCCTCGTGTATTTCATGTCATGTTGCTCGATTTACTCAACGACAACAACATTCTTACACAAGTATTTTTATGATGTCGTATTCCCTACTTCCCCACTACTACCTCCAGATTTTTTGGAGAAACTTTTAACAAATTACCATGCAAGATCCAACGTGGTTGAGCTAGTATGTAGGTTATGCTGGTGGTATAAAAAAACCATGTTCACGTTGCTGAGGTGTATCATTTTGGACATAAGAAGCAAAAGGAAACTTGTGCATCATCATCAACATATTATTATTATTATTATGAATTCTGGTACTCATTGCACACTACTAACCTTGTATAGTCTCCCTACTTACCCGTATACATTTTATTTTTGTGTATGCTCGGTAAATATTTATATATTTTTTTTGCTTTTTGCTATGGATTTTTTTACGGGATACCTACATTTTTTTATCCTCTCCCACAACAACATATAGATCCCTTTTTTATTAGTAAAATAGGTTAGTCCACAAAAATTCAATACCTACTCAAGTCTGTTAGCATCATTATCATGATCCTCCTCACAAGACGATGATGGTGAGGAACAAGAAGATAAGAGAAGTGGTGGTTGTGGATTGTGGATTGAAGTTTCTTAGGAATCCCTGATGACTCTTTTGTGTGCATTTTACAATTTTGTTGTTGTGTGTGCACTGTGCACATATAATGAATCCATATCGATGGGCTCTTAGCGTGGTAAGCAGTATAATACAGGATCCTCATCCCCCCACCACTTGTATTTACTACTACCACCATGAAGAAATAATCACAAGAATCTTCTCCTCTTCTTCTTTTTTCCTTTCTGTGTGTATTTACCCCTATAATTTCTTCAACTCTTCTTCTCTGGAGAAGAGAATGAAAAGGCGAGCTGAGTTTGTGAGTGGAAAAGGAAACTGACATGGATATTTACGTACATACATACATATATATGTACATACCTACACACATATTATTTGATTTGGGTTTTTTATGTTTGAATGTGAACGAACTACATAAAAAGTTGAGTGGAAGGATGGAGTAGTTCTACTTGTAAAAGAACAAGTAGTAGTGGTGGTGATGCTAAGTAATAGTAAGTCAGCAGCGCATCTTCTCTTCTTTTTCTCTCCGTCTTGAATTCGTGTTCACAAAAAAGGAGCGTTGTTGTTGTTCAATTCAAGTGGGTATCCATGATAATAATAATGATATGATGGTGTACCTGCTGCCTCGCATCATACATGCATGCATAATAATAATAATAATAATAATAATAACCTCTCATGCTAGTCATGTGTGTATTTAACGTCTTGTGTAAAAATGCAGGTTATGCACGCATGTAAGCATGTTTGTGTGTAAAGTGTATTAGGTATGTAGTAGGCAGGTCGCACCAGCGTTTTTTAGAGTACAAAAGCCATAAATTGGAAAATGGAATCAGCCAAAACCAAAAACCGACCGACCAAACAACATCCAACCGCACGCAATATACACACACAAAAAAACAGCAACGATGATGATACCTCTACATAATCCACCAACAACAACCTACAAAAATGTGTACATCACACAAACAACAACATATTATACAATATATTGTACCTGGTATGTATATACATACTATATATTTGGTAAGTACTTGGTTGGTATTGGTATTATCATTATAATAGCCAGAGAAGCATAACGACAGGTAAAACTATATAGATACATAATACAAAAATATATACCTAGCTCCGTTCTCTCCAGAGAGACAAAACATCAATAAACTTTATAGAGGTAGTTTGAGTTTGAGTGGTGTAGTATGCAAACAATGCAATGCAAGCATATTGGTAAATACTGTAGAAATGCGTGTTGTGAGAAGAGAAGCTTTAAAAAAAGGAACAGAAAATAAGACGAGCACAATAAGAACACCTTGTTATCCCCATTTTGCGAACACATACGATTAAAAAAAATGTTCATGCATGTGTGTTACTGTAGTACAGTTAAACTGTACTTGTATATAAAATGGGAAATGATTACCAGGCGATGACGGTGAAATCAAATGCACAACACTGAATAAATGTTTTAAAAATGTATTTAAGTGTACAGAAATATTATTGCACTCAATTGATTTGATTAGCATAAAATAATTATGTATTTAAAAAAATGCAACAAGAATGACAGGTAAAATTACCCTTTTTATAGGTATTATTTGATTTCTCATCCTTTTTCCGTTGTGGTAATTTTTAGTTCGTTAAATAAACTTGTAAGAATGCAAATAAACTGTGAAGAATCAGGCTTGATTGTAACTTTTGCGTGGATGCACGTAGGTACTTTAACCTACAGTAGTTTACCTACTTCAAATTTTCCGCTATACATTAATTTGTTAGGTGGCTACTTCAAAAATATTTGTGTGTTTGTTGGAAATTGGAAATGAATATAAAACTGTATCAAGTAGAAAAAGGTTAGTACTACTTACATTTCATTCACTACTCCTGCAGCAGACTATTTATTGGAGAAGGGCAAAAGAAAGGAATGCTGTCATATTTTTTCCATTTCCTATTGATGATCACTCAAAGTTTTTGTTGGTAGGGCACTAGTCAACAGAGATTGGGTTATGGACTATGGACTCATCTCTCCAAAAGTATATTATGATGAATAGGTGCATACGTACCTACGTACCTACACATATTATGTAATAAGAACTCTAAAGGTATGCGTCACGGAGAGGGACTACAAGAAAAGTAAAAAAAGCTTTTAACTTAAATATATATTATGCTGCTGTGATGATGATGGAGCAGAGCATAGGTAAAATATACTTTGTAGTAAAAGTAAATTTAACCACCGGTGATTCCACAAGAAGAAGAAGAAGAACAGGAGCAGCAAACTACTTCTCCTTTTCTTTTTGCTTGCTACTTGAAGAATGTACCACCCTTGGTTACTTTACCTACTTACCTTCTTCAGCTTCCCACTCAGTCAAACAAAACAGTGTGTGTCTTCTTCCACTTTTTGCTCTTCTCCTCACATGTATTTATGTACCTACATGTTATGTACCCAAGTATCAATCCAATAACATAAAAAACACATCATCGCAGTATAACCACACCACTCACTACCGCTGCTGCCTCACTCACTCCTCAATATATAACATACGTAAATACATGGCTGGCCATATAACTGATACTATATAATATTATGTTTCCATACTTATATTTCTATGCATAATGTATGTAATGTATGTATTTGTGTGTACTTTTTACTACATCATGCATTTATGATGTTGATGATGATGATTTTGTAGAAGAGGAACGTCCTCCTAATATTCATACACAGCAGCATTCCAGCACAAATGGCAGTCTTGCTGGCCGTCCTAACTAAAATTTATGGAGTGCGTTTTGCTAAAGCTTCCTTTTCTGCCACAATAAAAAATAACTTTGTAGTAAACCAATTCATAATCCATACGCTATCCTGCATCAAATATCCATTGGATTCTCGCGACCCTTTTAAATATTCTGAAAATTCAAATGTGGCCTTTTGATATCCTTCTAATGAAATCATAAAGTCAAGCGGTGCAGGTGCCTCGGGGATGGAGATAGAGGGACTCCCATATCCGGGTGACATGGGTTTAGCTGGGGAAGAAGGTAAAGATGTGGACGACCTTTT
>JAITYZ010004049.1:0-21685 GCA_027744595.1 Paronellides praefectus
CCTACCACAAATACACGCAGCGAATGTCTGCGAGGAAACATCCAAAACTACTCTGTTCTGTACAAAGGTTTAAGTGAATTTGGATATGGTCCGTTAGGCTATGTGTTGCGGTTGTATGCGTGATGGGCGAGTTTACACTAACCGCTCCGCGGCTCTAGTGTGTATATACAAAATATCTTTTTCATTCATCCAATTTTGACTGGCTGGATGTGCACATATATATTTTTTTCCATAAAATCCAAAATCCCACATCCGACCCTGCTCTGTCTAGTCTACTTTATTGATGCTGCTGAGCTTGAGTTGTGCTGCTGCTGCTGCTTATGAATATGATTCCCATTAAAAAGTGCAATAGTGAGGAAACATTATTATGAAATATAAACTGACATTTTGGAAGAAAGAGCATTTGGAGCAGGAGGAAGGAGAAGCAGAAATGAAATGATATTGCTACTGAAATTGCCCGTTTATTTCAAGCAGTTTAAAACAAAATATAGCCATGACGATGATGATTAAGTAAGATGGTTACATAGGTATGTATATTCGTTGCATAAGAAGAAACACTTGAAAAAAAATCCTTGGAGGAAGTAGCGTTTCAAAAGCTATTATGCAATTTAGTGCATAATGTGATGGACAAAGTTTGTCCATGAGGAGGAAATGAAATTGCATCATAAATATTTCTTAAGCTGCGTGCTACTACTACTACAGCCCATTTGATGCAACTTACCTTGAAAAAAATATATATAAAAAAGTAAACAAGAACAGGTGGGAAGGAGGAAGTAGAAAAACAGAAAAAAAAAATGTAGAATGTATAACGTTTTTGGTGGTCGTCGAGTTGAGGCAGTTTCCTTTACAAAGTCATTCCTCTCCTTCATTTAGGAAAGGGAAAAAACAAATACTTTAAATACACGAAACACTCATAAATAACTGGAGAGAGTAGGAAAAGGGTTTATTTATTTTTATCACGATGATGACTACTTCCACTGACTACTCTTTACTTTTTACCATAAGCTTTCCGTATCAACATACTTGGTTCAAACCAATTGTAAATTGCACCGCGGTGGCATATTTTTTTAGCCGACATAAATACAAAAGCCATATATTTTTTACCGTTCTATCTGCTTCTTCTTCTGCTGCTGCTGCAGTATTAAATCCATTTTCTTTGATTGCCCTCCTCCTTCTCCTTCTTATACATGCATGCAAACTAATAAACAAACTTGAAAACTCACAATTTATATGCTTGTATGTAAGTAAACCTTTCTCTTTTGTGTGAACCGTAATTTTCCTCTATTATTTTGCATTTAATAATAAAGTAAACACACTTGTTTTGTATGCCATGGTGTGTGCAACGTGAGCTCATGTTTTTTTAAAATGAAAAACGACACCAGAATTCAGAAGAGTACATTGCCTAGTTTTTTTTACAAATGAAAGCAAAATACACCCGTATAATGCACATGCCGTGTTCCAAGGGAATAATTTATGTTGGTTTTTTCGCTAAATAATAAAAATTTTCTGCACAGCACTAATACAAAGTAAGCAGCATAGTATATACAATATACATTCTTGTTGAGGATAATTAATGGCTATGGCTAACTATAAGGCATTCAGTTGTTCCACTAATAATTATAATGCGGCATAAAAAGGGATAAAATATAAAAGTCAGACACACACACACGCGCATATATACTGTATTAAATACAACATTTAATTTTTTTCTTGGAAGAACCAAAAAATAATAATATTAAAAAAAGAAATTGGCAATTTGAAATAATAGGGAGCTGTACTGCATGTAAATATTATTCATTTGGAAAAGGAAATATATAAGCAAAGTGAAAATGCTTAAATTAGTCGACATTCTGTTCATTTAAAAAAATACATAGAAAATTTGCTATGTTTGCAATTAGCTGTTTGTACTCAGCAACGTGTTTGAATGGAAAGTCAAAAAAAATAAAAGGAAAGAACAGAGAAAGTACGTAGAATGGCATGACTTGATTTTGACTTCCTGGAATAAAAAAAATATATAAATAAATTGTGCACACTCACCAAAAAAATCATCATCATCATCATCATCGTCACAATCAAAATGGACTAATCATTACTATTTTTGGGGTATGTGGGGAAGGAGAAGGAGTGGTTCAATTGAAAAAGTGCATGTGGCTGGCTGTTGGTCTGGCAAGCACTTTTTTCTCTGTAGACTTGACATAATTATTTTGCTGATTGTGATTAAAAAAAATGAGGGAGAGAGAGAGCGAGTGAGAGTGGTGAGTGCAAGCAAAGTGCTTTCATTGTCGTCCATCTTCATCATCCTACAGTTGTAGTAGTAAAGAAAAGGACAAGGGATGACTGTCATAAAGCCCTTGTTACATCATCATCATTGCAATGAAAAAGACTAATTGTAGGAAAGAGAACAACAGTAGAATAGCAAAAAGGGAAAAAAGGGTTAATCAAGTTGAGCTGTTACATTACATAATGAACTGTCATGGTTTATTAGCGTTTTTTTTTGTTTGCTGGTGGTGCTGCTGCTGCTGTTGTGTTGTAAACGAAAAGTTGGTGCATCATCATTATTATCACCAAATAAAAGCGTGTGTTTTCTCTCCAGCCTGTTTTCTATACAAAGTCGTTAACGTAGCAAAAAAATAAATTCTAAAAGAAAAAATCATAATCATCACCATCAACCTTGCACCGGCAGACGTTTTGTCGTGTCAATGTAACAGGCAACTGAGGCATACGAAACATTTGTCAGATGAAATGTGTTCCTTTCTTTTTTTTAGAAAAAAAAATCACTAAATCATCAGAGATTTGGCTTAATTTAAAAAAAACATCCAACTTTTTTCTTCGTTTTGCTGACTCATTTCTTTCAAGATTTATTATTTACAACGTAGTTACTGCAACAAACGTAGCACAATGTTTATATAATGGTAATTGTGATTTAAGAACAAAAAAAAATTGTTACTTCCGGTATTTGCAAACTTGCATTAAATTTCCTTTCACTATTACATAAGAATTAAGGTGAATTCATTCATAAAATTTCTTAACATTTAAAAAAGAAAGTCTGCTATCGCAGTGTCTGTTAAACTTTAATTATAAAAAGTCAACGGAAAGGGGCACATACGAAAAAAAATATGTGGAACACGCAACACAAGCAGAAAAAAAAATTTGCATCTGTCTCCAAACGTTAACTTTCTCACTTATTTTTCACACATTTTTTTTCTCCCCAGCTTGCACGCTACTATACACTTGTGCAAATATGTATATATGCTCAAGCAAAGGAAAGCATAACGATTACATTTTTTCTTTAATTAGACCTGACTTGTCTGGACTTTTTACAACACAAAAGAAGTAATGAAACATGAGAGAAAGAGCAAGATGCACGTGATGATGAATGTGAGAGAAAGGAAAGAAAGGGAAAATCCCTTGTTATACCACTGGCAATACACAAACCCTCAAGACTTTTGCTAAAAAGCAAAAAAAAAAAGATGTAATGTTGAATGTTTTGAATGTAATATATATATTTTTTTTCAAATGTAAGCGTGAAAGTGTGAGGGGAAGGGGGGGAGAGCTTCGCACACAAGGAATGCTATTTTCTCTAGTTCCCAGTCAACTCAAGTCAACCATCTCCCCTTTTTTCGTTTGAAGAAGTGGCTTGACTTATTACGCGTTAATTACACACAAGTAACACTGATGGTGGTGGTGGCAGTTGTTGTTGGTTCATTTCTTTTGTACTACTTTGCTGTAAGGAAAAAAATAAAGAACAAGCTAGAAAATCTAGGCAAAAAGGGAAAGCAAGCTGTCGTGGTTTTTTTCTTCTCTCGTTCCTTTACTGTTGCTGCCATTATTACACGAGTACCAAGACATTTTGCGAAATCGTGTAAAAAGCATGGACCTTAAATATTAAGATGCCGACTCGACTGCCAAGAAGTTGACCGACACACTTATTATTATTATTATTATTATTATGAAATGGTGCTGGTTGGTGTTGTGCATGTTTGCTGTAGTCTCAACATACCAGAAAAAAAAGGAATGTGTGTTTGTATAAATCTTAAGGGAAACCAACTGTTTTTCTCCACATGGACCTTTTGTAAATTATGTGTTTGTATCCTTGTGTTTATGTTTCTTTTTTTTCTCTACTCGTGGCGATGATGAAACTTGGTCAGCCTTTTGAGCTGAAGTTACAAGTGGAATGAAATGTGTAATCATAATGGTGATGGTGGAGGTGGCCAAGTACAATTTCTTATGAGCACGCACCAGCTTCATTGTGCGATTTAGATGTAAAAGAAAGATAAAAGCAAGGCGGGTAAGTAAGGCAGGCAGTTGTAGTATGAGTGTGGCTAGGGCATGAAATATGACTTATGAATTTTCTCCAGAGAGAAAAAGGAGAAGAATAAGAAGAATCAAAGGAGAGAGAGAGAGAGAGGAAAAAATGAAAACGAGTGCCAAATCGTCATCATCATCATCATCATCATCCTCACCGCCACCAACACTATAGCAATGCCATTCCATTATTTGTCGTATTGGGATTGTTGGAAAGTGGAATGATGATGATGATGGTGATATTATTATTAGTACTGTGAGAATTATGATTATAGCTATTGCATTAAATATTACTGTTGTACAATTTGCAGCAGTGAGCTTCCACATTATCACCCCAGTGCAAACACAATACAGATGGCTAATAATCATAATTTTTCCTTTGTATGCTCGAAACTATGTAAGTTTGCATTATATAATATTAATCGGGATATTATTATTATTACCATCTCATTCCGTGCCAAAAAACAGTTATAGTAATCATATTACGACATTCCACCACCGCCAGAACGAAAAAAATACACAAATTTTCCATCTTGGCCTGACCCTCTCTGGCCCAGGTCCTTCCAGGGCTCCAGCACTCTTTCGTAATTCATACATTTCCTATTGCGCAAACAAAGTGGACACCAGCATTCATAAAATACTACTGGTGTAGTACTACTACAGTAGTAGTGGAGAGTCCTAAATACCGTACCTACTTAAAATTCCTGAATAAATTTTCTACAAATGTATGTAGTCATGTAAAAATAATATACAGGATATTGTGAATAATAATATGCGCTGGTATATAGCCTGGTGATAAATTAGCAATCAAACCCTATGCAATTCCATTTTAATGACCAGTTTGTCCTGAAAATAAAAGTAAAATCAATAGAATCTCTCTCTCTGGGGCTATTTATTTCCTCATGTCATTTTTTACAAAATCATAATTATTTATTGCGATTTTGCATGTTTTGTTTATTATTGGCAATAATAATAATAATCATCATCAAAAACAACACAGTAGAGGGTGGATTGTACATTTTTTCGCGTGCACTTTTGGGGCCAACATGAAAAAAAATATTAACTCTTGGTTTACTATATATTTTTTTGTTCTGTTTACCAATTTGCCGCCGCCGCCAATGTCCATATAACCCAACGACAATATCAATTTTGATGATGATGGCGTGGCGATGATCACACCACCACACTTACAATTACTTTATTTGATAGTGAGGTCGGTGGCTTAGAAGAAAAGAACAAGGCGGTGTACTAAATAATTGAAATGGGTACATAAACTCTCCATCATTTCCTTTGCACCGACACATGATTTTGACATTATGATTATTATTATTGCTTTGGTAACCTTTATGAGTTTACTGCAATTATACTGACTACTCACGTCACATCATTTCTTATTTCTTATACTATCGTGTCAGTTTTATGAACAAGTCTGTTTTTTTCTCTTGGAGGGCTCTGAGTCTTGTGAGGGAGAGCAGAGGGAAGAACAGGAAATAGAATTTTTTCTGCTTGCTGGTATTTGTTTTGGATTTTTTTTGTTCAATGGAAGCAATGGCCACAACCATCGTGTCAATATATTTATTTATGTTTATCCAGTCAGTCCAGAGAGAACGTGCATTTTCATTTATTCATGGGGATTTTGGATATATGTTTGCTTACTCGTGTGCCTGCCTCTTCTCCTCCTCCTCCTTCTCCGCCAATATATCCAGAGTCAACATTTCTCTGATGTGAGTTTATTATGTGACATGGGGAATTTTGGAAACCATTTATCATTACTATTATTTTGATTATCATTACAATTTCATTTTTGGCAATGTGCGGTGTGTATGCCCACCAGCCAGCAGCAGCAGAGAGAGACCATTGGAAATAATCAAAATCTATAGAGCTAAGATTGATGGGACCTGACTTGACAACATGTCCTTTGAGAAGAGCGAGAGAGAGTGTGTGTGTATTTGTATGAGTGTATGCGTTGTGGTGTGGTGGCCATCATATGGCATCACATCAATTAAAAATGACGTGAAATGTTGTTGGTGTTGTTAGAATTATGATGATGACGGGGATGGCATGTGTGTGTGCAATGTTGAATAATGGGTGGTTGTACGTACGTACGGTTTTCCAACTTGTTTTTCTCTTTCCCTCCATCGTCCGTTTATCTATCAAATAAGGCTACCTAGCATATTATTATACTTTATACAACCTTTGCTGCTATCATCAACATAAGTTATTATAAGACATGTACATAGTTAAGTGATTGTATGCATAATACACACTTATGCAAACCCATGGCAGCATTTTTAAGTATGTAGGATATGTGAGCCGTCACCGTCTTCAGTATACTATGTAGAGTCAGTATCAGCATATATTTTTCTGATACCCAAAAAAAAATATTATCGATTATTTAAACCGGAGAGCTATTTTTCGGTTAAACGTTATTACCACATCAAACCACACCAAAAAAAACTGCCAGCCCAAGAAGAATAAGAAGAAAAATAGGTTGTTTTTGTGCTTCTTTCTTTAAAGCAAACTATCAATATATTATAATACTTTTCTTTTACCTATTTTTAACCAGATACCAGTTTTCGCTGGGTACAATTAATAAATGATAAGAATTGTTTGGAAAGGAAATTTTTTTATTCTTTTTACGTATGCATGCCTACCTGCCTACCTTTTTCTTTCCAGAAAGAAATAAGGTAAAAAAGAGAAAAGGAGAAGCTTTTTAAGGATTTATAATGAATAAAAATGTCTCCTTCTTAGAAAATAGCTTGCATAAATGTATATACATTAAACATAGGACAGGCGGGGGAATAATAAAAAAGAGAAAAAGGGAGTGTTCAGAAGAAATGAAAGAAAGCTGCTATGTATATGCTTGCTAGTATGCATGGCGGTGGTTGAAATATACAAAAAAAAACAATATATTCTCTGATCAGCGTTTTTTTCCAACACCAACTTTTTTGCTCTCTCTCTCTCTTTTAAAAAAAATATTCAGTAACAGTATTCATTATTATTGTAGTAGTTGCTACTGCTGCTGCTGTTGCGCAAGTAAAAAATAAGTGTAAAGGTAAGAGAAAGTGTGCTTAAAAATGCACATAGACCAAAATAATAATAATATATTCTTTAGGTACCTACCTACCTGTGTCTACCAACAAACTTTCTTTTTTTATATATAAAAAAAGAAGAAGCCAAAAATAAGAAAGTATTTTTTTTCTGTAATGCTGACTATCACCGGAAAAAAAAAATAATAATGACGATGATGTTCACGATGCCATATACTATAGTGTATATATACACACTGTTCTACCTAGTTATACTTTCACTCTATCTTAAAAAAAACCGCATTTTCCCCTAAAACTTGGGTATATTTCTCCAAAGGGTGCAACTTAATCTAAATAGATGAGCTGACGCTTCTGCTAAATAAATAACTGTCTGGTCTGCACCGCTGCTGTTTTCGGGTATCATATGCTAAAAAAAGGAGAAGAGAGAGAGAGAGAGGAGGCGGAAGTATGCAACACTTTTACACAAGACTTTTTTTTGCTCAGGTGGGGAAAATGGAGGAAGAAGAGAGAGAAAAAAACGGATGAAAAATACGTTTACATAAAAAGGTTGGTTTTTATACCATCCCAAGCAACACAAAAGGTTTTCTTGGTTATTATCTGAGAGGGGCATCATCATAATCATCATCAACATTATAGTCATGATGACGCTCACCTGAGAGAGAGAGAGAGGAAAAAGTTAATATTATGATTATTGCAAACGATTTGTTTACAAAGATGTCCGACATTGATGGTTTTCTTGTGAAGAAAGGTAGACAGAGCAAACATGTAGCCAAATAATATCCCATAATAAAGGTAAGTATGGATAAATGCATAACAGTTTAGGTGGAAGGAGATAGGAAAGATAACAAAAGGAAGAAGAAGAAAAAAATGGACGATTCTCCAAAGCACAAGTAGAATGTTAACTTGCTATATACACACTATTTTTTGTCTGTTTTCTTTTGACTGCTCCTGCTCCTATTAATAGCTCACATTCACATTATATTATGAAAAAAGAAAAAAAAGGTAAGGGACCCTGTGAATGGAATGAAAAGAAGCCCATAGGTATTTGTGTGTGTGTGTTTTTTTTTGTACATGTGTGGTTATAGTATTTGGTGTGGGTTTTTGACTTGATTCGATGTATTTGGTATAAAAAAAGGAAAGTTGTAGTGGTATAATATAATGTGTTTTTATTTTCATTCCAAGGATGGATGGATGATGGTTTTTGGTGGAATTGCATGTGAAAGTGAAAATTCCAGATTGCCACAGCAGCACACACAAGTCAGTAAAAAGCATGAAAACGCATTATTCTATATATAAGGTATAAAAGCAACAACAATAAATACACACACCCCGAACCAGAGAGAGAGAGAGAGAGATGGGGGGGAAGGAGGGAAAGGAAAAGTTAGTTTGGCTTGATGCTTGTTGTTGGTGGATGTCTGTCTGGTTGTGCGTGCTCAGAATAATATCCTGTGCTACTGCTCTGTGTGTTGGGTTTGGGTGTTGTTGTAGGCGAAAGAAGGCAGAAAAGTCAAAATTAAACGGTGGTGGTGGTACTAGTGGCGGTTGTGTTATGTGAGCGTTTTGTTATCGAAAAAGAGAAAGTCCTCTTTCGTGTACACAATATTTTTTTCACTCGTTTTTTAAGCATGGAGTATTTTAGTAGAAGGTTGGCTGACTGAGAGTAAAAAAACACAAAGAAAGTTTTAGTGTAAATATACTCATGTACTACTAATAATAATACAAAGTAGAAGAAGAAAGGGTTTTTTATACCAAAAGTCCTCCTTATTGTTTGCTGCGGTTTTCCAAAAACTAAACACATTTCCCAGAGGTTCTCTCATTTTCCCAACTAATTTCCATATTATTATTACTATTACTACTCCTACTGCTGGTGGTGGTGGTGGTGGTGGTAGTGTTGCGACTATACTATGTGCCCAAGGAGACTAGACAGCATAACAGGCTTATTATTATTATTGCTTGAGACTGCAAATGAAATGAGGAGCAACAGAATAGGGAATTCCATTTGAAACTACATAATACATAGATATTATAGTAAATAGTACACCTATATATATATGTGTGTGTGTGTGTACCTTTTTAAAGCACTACCAACACTACTTTGTGAGGGACACTAGTAAAGTGAGCAGAAGAGATAACCGCTGAAAGGCAGAAAAAAGAATAGTCTGCAGCGTAATTTGATCCCTTCCATTCATATTGGATTCCATATTACTCCCATCAGTATTTCAGAAAAAGTGCATAAAAGCTCAGGTGAGTCATAGTCATTTTACATCAACCTCATTGTCATCATGACATCCCAGATGAAGAGAACCTTGAAACTCGACACCAAGTTCAATTAAAATCTAGAAAAGAGAAAAAGGCGATATGGGAAAAAAGAGTTTCGTTTATGTACCCTTCCTTTCATTGTCAAAAGGTATCACTCTTGAAAAAGTGAAAGAATACAAATGTAAAATAGGTTGTTGTAGTTACAGACATTGTTGAAAATTATGAATAAAATGATGATGATTACTATAAAAGAAAAGTTGTGTAACAAAAGGAACGCACCTCTTTTTGGGGGGAGGAACAATGGCTGGAGTAATTACTGCTATCAGGTTAACAATGCGTGAATGAACATGAAGATGCGGCGGTGTGTGTATGTATCTTATTTTTAAAATGGAGTACAAAATAATAATAATAATAAAAACTAGGAAAATGAATGGGTTGATTATTACCATGATTTTGATAGTTTGATAAAATCGGGGGAAAATGAAAAAGGGGGTGATGATGGGATGGTTGATGTTGTCCTATTTAAATGGAACACAAAAGGATTCCTCCATGTCCATGTCAGCATATCACGTTGCACGTAGAATCCTCTCTGTATGAAAACGTTGTAAATGGTAAATGTTTTTGTTGTACGTGGGCGACGATGAGTGTGGCTCTCTAGCCCCATTCTCAGAATAAGTTTATACATTCTTCGAAGTACACAACAACAAGAAGCTCTTGTCGTCGTCGTCGCTTCTGTACTCATGCTGCTATGTATGCTGCTGCTGCTGATGATGTTGATGATTAGGATGACGTCCATTGTTTTCCAAAATTCCCATTCATATTTCATAATTATTCATGTGCATGGAATTGATATGGTTTTAAATGAGGACGAGAATGGAAAAAGAGATGAGGAGAGGAGAAAAGAATTATGATGATGATGATAGGGATGATTGTGAAAGAGAGAGAGCGAAACAACTTCCCCAAAAACGGTATATACACCTCTTGCATATGTACCTATATATATAAATATATATATCTACATACATATTCATAAATATTTGTTATTGTCATGATGATATGGCATCATGACAATGGAACAACCAGGGAAAAGTCGGGACGCGTGATGGGTAAATACAGAATAAAAAAACAAACATGCATAAATATAATATGTCTTACATGGTACATACATAATATTTAATATTGAAGTATGCATAATGTTTTGTATTGTGACTATAACCTAATCAAAAGGCCTTTCTCTTTGTTTTTATTTTTTGGTTCCTCCTCTCTGTTAGAAACTTGTATTCTGTTTGTCATGCTCGTTCACCTCGCACTCTATTTTAAATACTAGATCATTATTATTGCGAAAGAAAGTCTAAGCTAAAAAGTCATCCTTGTTGTCATCTTTTCTTTTCCTCATTTCGGGATCATCAGCATGAATTTTACGGAGAGAGTGAAAAATAATAATAATAATAAATATAGAGGAGTGAAGGAGTAGAAAGAAAGAAGGAGGACAGAGTACGACAATAGTAAATATACTGTGAACTTGCATTAAACACGTACATGACACGTTCAAGTAGGCACATACTTTTTGTTCTTATGGTACAACAGCAATGATGATGATGATGATGATATGATAAAGAAGATGGTTTGAGTTCATTTTAAAAAGTAAGCACAGTGTAAGGAAAACAAGTGTAAAAGAAGAAGAAGAAGAAGAAGAAGACCTGCTCATAATATTTCCATGTCTCTCAGCGTATCCTTCAGCAGCATCAGCATCGCGTCAACATTTTTTTTCTTTTCTTTTCACCCGTCCCTCTTATCACGGATCGATGCACTTCATTTTCACCCAGCAAAAAACAAAAGACAAAAGAAAAAAGAAGATTGTTGAGTCGACACACAAGAGCCACTCTCTGATAGGCAGATACACACACAGACCACTTTTACTTTTTTTACCATGTTTTTCGTCTTCTTGTCCTCTTTTCTTCTCCTCCTCCACCACCACCACCTCATCTTCCTCCACTTTTTTCAATTCAAATGCATGTGCACACTAACTCTCTCTTAGAGGAGCTTACAAGGAGACATAAGCACTTGTCTTGTCTTATTGCTTATATAATAGTATATACATATATGTGTGTATGTTGTGCTGTGTCAAGACAAAAAAAATCCTATTCATATCTTCATTCTGTCCTCTTACTTCACTCTTTTTCATGTCATGACATATCATATTAAATATTATGTAATATTTAGCAAGTGAATTTTTTTTCTGCCTATATATTTTTTACTGAGTATTCTACAAACGTAACACACTAGGCATGCTGGTGGTGATGGAAAGTGTGCGTGAATGCATAATAATATTTTTCCCTTCTTCTTATCTTTATTGGATTTCCCGAGGAACGTGACTTGTGAGCAGGACAAAAAAATTATGTGAGCAAGCACTATGCAGGTACTAGCATATAAAAAAACACTTTTTGTTTTAGAGTATAAATTTGAATGATTCTTTTTATATTTTATACATACTGGCACATCAAAAAAAATTTAGGCATTGTCTTTCATCTTTTTGGTTTTTAAGCAGATAATAAAAAAAGAGGATCTTGCACAAAAAAAATCATAAAAAACCTCTTTGATTATATTGATTTTTAAAAGTTTTTCAATTCTTTCCCAAACTGCTACTTGCTGTTACAATTAATATTGTGAAAATTGTGAAACAAAAGAAAAGAGTGAGAGAGCAAGGTGATGTGGGGTGTGTGTGTAGAGATGCTAGTGAGTGATAATAATAATACGGGTGGCTGATGATGATAATGACGAGGAAGATGATGAGTGGTTCTTTACAGTTTTTTTTATATATATTCTTTCTTTCATTCATTCATTCATTCATACATGGTTTTCTCCACATTTTCATGAAGGCAAACGACGACAATGAAGGATAGGATGAAGGGTGATAATGAGTAACCGTTCTTGGTTGAGGTATTGTTTCAGTTGTGAATTGTAAAGAAGGGAGGAAGGAAGGAGACAAGGATATTAAACAAGAGTGGTTGAACTAGTAGCCTGTGCTGGTGACTGGTGACGATGGTGGTTGGTTAATGTGGTATCGTGTGGTATATTATAATATGGGATGTGAAGAGGCAGCAGGACAGGCAGGTCCTTCAACCATTCTCGTCATCCTTCTCATTGTCGTTTCACATTAGTTGTGTGTGAAAGTACATATATACCTACATATATACTTACATACATAAATATAAGCATAGATAGTGGGAAAATAATTTTTGAGGATGTTATGACGATGATGAGAATATTCCTTGGTACTCATCCACCTCCTCCTCCTCTCCTTCTTTCTTTCATTCTTTTCCTGTTTCACAGTTTTTAATGTTCTCAACGGACAAGGACAATGACGATGATGCAGACGACGATCAGCAAACCGAAAACCAAGAAGAAACGAACCTACTCCTCTCCTCTTGTCTATTTTTTTCTCTTCTTTTCTTTCATTCTTTTCACTTTACTCATCCACAACTACCATCGCCACCACCACTATTGCATCCACCACCACTCTTTTTTCTTTTTGTTCTCTACGCTCTCCTCCTGTCTCTCTCTCTCTCATCTTGGTGGATTCCATTGTTTTAGTGCAGTAGGCCGTGATTGTGAACGAGTTGGAGAGAGCTGAAGATGTGGTGCTGCTACTGCTGCTGTTGAATGTGGACATGAATTTTCGGAACTGAAAGTTAAGCATTGCTCAGAAGCAAAGCATCCGAATCAGCAATTTCAACAGACAATGGATCTGAAGGAGAGAGAGAGAGAAGAAGTAAAGTAGCAGTAGAATGACTCTAAATAGGGGAAAAGGGGAAACCAGAAGAAGAAGAAGAAGAATTACAAGAAGATATTATGATGATGCCTAGCATGTATGCATATTATGCATCTAGTGTACACCCATATCCATTCCATGCATGCCCTACACTCAACTACACCCACTGTTTTAAATAGTGGTGGTGGTGGTGGTATAGTGTGGTGATCAGGGAAGCTCTTTTGTTGATGATGATGATGATCATCATCAGGAGTGAACGTACACTGTACTTTTATTATAATATCCCATAATATTTCTGCAAAGTAGTGCCAGTGCGACTCTCCTAACGCCACCACCACCACCGCCGCTACCACTTGTTCTCTTATCACAAAAGTTGGGATTATGTAGAACAACTATGTTGATGATGATGATTCTACATTTCTCCTTCTTTCTCTCTTTTAAATCCCATCATCATCATCATCTCAACTTTCTGTGAAAATCCTTGCTCTTCCTCCCTCCCTCTCTCTCTCTCTTTCTTGTTTTTACAGAGTGAGAGTTTTTACTAGGGGACACTTTTTCCTGCCATGCTAACAAGGAAAAGTGTATGTAGATACATCCATTCGTATTAGTAAGTATAAATTGTACCTAATGTTGCGATGTGATCTTTGAAAGAAAATGGTAGACTTTTAGTTGTTGGCCAAGAAGGAACAAGTTGAACAGGAAAACACGAAGAAGCAGGCATACAAGTATTTGGAACCAGTTTCTAACACGAACAAAAAAAAGAGCAAAAGGGATCTATCTCTCTCTTGTGATTGCTTGCTATGCTCTACTCCTTAATACTATGGAATTTGGTTATAGTACTTAAAATAGCGCGTAGTTAGTGTATGTAATAGCGTCTTAGTGTGTGCAATGTCAGCAGAAAGAAAGGCTTAAAAAAAATTGGTAGTTAGTAGGAATGAGGAAGTAAAACAAGTAGGAGCGGAAGAAGAAGGGAGCATCAAAATTAAGTACAGACATACATTATTATCATCATCATTGCTAATACTGCTACTACACTCTCTAAACATTGTAATAATAACGATAGTGAATCCACTCATTGCACTACTTTCTTTGTAATCTACTTTTTATTCATCCTCCTTCTTCCTCCTAATTCTTAATAACATGCTGCTGCGTAGTTTAAGAAGGAAAAATTGAGAATTCATTCATGTGATATTGATAATAATAATGAGTGCTGGGGAAAGGAATAGGGACTTGTTAGCAAGCTCAGTTAGCAGAAAAAAAAGTGAGATGGGATGGTCAACAAAAAATAGAGAATAAATATAGTACTATTGCTAGTGAATCATTTTCAATATTACGTATTTATTATAAAGTGGTATGGTGTTTACCAGAATATTTTTTTTTGATTGGTTGGGAAAATGGAATGGATGGATGGATCCCTCACCCCACCTTATTGAATACCTTTTTCCAGAGTAACGAGTGATCGTCCCCTCTGACAAGTGAAAGGGATTTTTTTTATAAAAAAAGGACTAGACTAGGATACTGTTACGGATGATGATGATGAAGATGAACAAGTTGTTATTGGAGTTGAGCAAGTAGCGTACTTTGATAATTGGAAGTTGCCATGACATCACATCCTTTCCAGATATCAGGCGGGAATATAGCATGTTCATCTGCTCATATCTCTTATTTTTCTCTAATTTCCTGTCAAATAGACATGCATCCACATGGATACATACATTGTACATTAAAATGGCTTATGTACTTACATTTATCCAAGTATATCTACCATATAAATTCTCGAAAATATAACCACTTTCTATTATGAATCATCTTGCTCTAAAAATCGCAAGAAGGGAACCTGATGATACAAAGATGATAACTAAATTCCCCGCTGTTCTTTTCTGGTCTTTGGCTTGCTCTTCAAAGCTTATTTTTTTGTAAATGAAAACTGTGAAAAGGAAAATAGGTATAAAAAGAAATGAAAGAAAACCAAATTGTTATTTTTTTTATTTTTTCCCGATACTTCCTCTTTTTCTTTTTTTTTTAGTTCGCCTCCCCCCACCCACCCACAGATTTTCATTTTTTCTTCTTCTTCTTTTCTGCTCATTTTTTTCTTCTTCTTTCATCATTTCAAATCGTTTTTCGATATAAAATTATCCTTAACAGTGGTGGCTTCGATTTCACCAATAATGATAATGCTTTTTTTTGTTAAAAAAATAAAAAGGGGAAAACAGCTAAACATGGCAGTGATATCGTTATCTAAACCATTTATCTACACAACCTACCTTCGAGACTGTATAGAGAGTTGCCGATTTTCTCTACTGATTACATATGTTGCTTAGTATATATTTTTTTCTTTGAAAATGAATCAAAATTTGTATTCTTGGGCATTTCTTTAATACTTTGTGGGGTTTAGTCTTGACTCGTTTTAGTTTCTGACTCACACGTTCTACAAAACATATAAAAGGTTGTGCAGCAGCAAATTGAGAGGGAAAACATAACTTGCTTTTCTCTACTTTTTTCTCTCTCTCTGTCTCTAAAACTCGTCCTCTTGATCCATAACACTTATTACAAAACAGTGTAGCATTTTACTTTCCTTTTTTGGTTTCAATCACATGTTCCCCAGTATTTTTTTTGCTCGACCATTTTGATATTATGAGAAATGATGATACTCTCCTGCTGGTGAAAGGAAATGGACAAAAAATTACACTATAAAATATACACCAATGTTGTTATTTGGAAGGCTGCTGCTGATAGAGTTGCATTCTGTAGCTTTGGTGGTCCCATTAGAAAAAAAAAGTATAGCTACCAAAAAAATACAATCTTATACCCATCATGTGACCAGGGAACACTTACGTTCAGGCATGGAACTCACAGGAAGGAAAGAAAAAAAATTGTTCTTCCGTTGTCCGTCCACCTTCTTTTGCTTATCACGATCCTCATAGAATGAATAGCCTGCAATAAGAATACTATGCTGCTGCTAGCCAATGCCATTCGCCATTCCCATTATACTTCATTCTTATTCCTTTCTGTGGTGGAGAATTGTAGTGGTGCATACAGCAGCTTTATATATACATTTTTTTTGCTTCCTTCAGTGATGAGCTGACCTTTTTTCCGGATGTAGCATTTGAAATGGTCGTTCTTTTCTATGCAGCGTACTCTCACAGTCAAAAAATCCGATGAAAAACAAAATATTCAAGGCGGTCCAGAAAGCAATTTCTTGCAGAAGCAGTAGTAATAGTAGCAGACATACCTATATATACGTACATACAAAATGAAAAGTGCAACCATGTATTGTAGACACGCTGCAGTATATGGTAACTTGGTACGTAACTTTTTATTTTATTTTATTACAGTGCATTCCATTTTATTATTCACTCATAGATTTTTAAATGTTTATTTTTGCTGGCGGTTTTTCTAGCTGCTATATACTGTTGGTGTGTGTCAGTAGCAGCCACTGCGCTGCTGGCACGGTTTAAAATGAGAAGAGAAACAGCTAAAAAAAATATGTACAACTTTGGAAAGTTAACATTCTACGGAAATGGGAACAGTGCATTGGAAATTACAAACTATTTCTGGGAATTTTACTACAGGCGACGATACTAAGAATTCTAGCCAAAAGATATGATATGACGTGTACATTGGCTGCTGACGAATGGGCGATAGTAAGTCGGATGATTTCGCAAGAAATATAAAACTTTTGTTTTTCAACTAGCTTTGCCTTTTCCAATGACTGTGGTAGTAGTGGAGGGGTGGTCCACTACCATGCCACGTTGATTAGGTAGAAAAGCCTCTAGAGATGTGCATACTAAGCATAATCATGTTACTTTTATTATTATTATTATTATTATAAAATATGATTTGATTATGTATTAAGAAGGTTGGGTAGGTAGTTGGAAAGGAGTAGTAACAACAAAAAGCAACTCAATTTTATAGTTATGCTAAAATAGTTTTTCCACTCAAAATTGGAAATTAATCATTGCAAGTAAGAATATTATTAAGTTTTTAAACAAAAGAATAACAAAGTTTTTCCCAGCTTTTCATAATTATTAATCCTACCACTGCAGATCCTGCGTAGGAGTTTTGGAGAAATATATATGGTTTTAGTAGAGAAGCGGATCATCATACTCAAAATTCCTGTATAAACGTCCCCAACTCATAATTTCATCATCTTTTGTTTTCTTCACTGGAGACATATAGTCATTAAGCTCGTCAGCTCTCAGAATCCAGTCCCATGCTCGCATACTCCCTCGCATCTCCTTTTCAATTTCTTCTCCTCTTCTTCTTCTTTCACCATTTCAGCTTGTCATTAGCCCGCCAAATTCTTGGGTGAGGAAGACAAACGCTTTTAGTTGAGGGAAAGTGATTGGCATCATTGTCACCACGTTTCCTTCACGTACATATTATGGCAAATACGTGTTTTCGCAATCATAATCTTCTAGTGTAGAGGGGTACCTCTCCCTCAAGTAACTTGGCCAAACAAGGAAATTTAACCTAAAAGATTTCCTGCCAATTTTGATGAGCATACATAGTCATCATCATCATCATCTCAATGCCATTATTTCCTATTAATTTTTAACAGCCTGAATTCTGTTGTAAAACTCATCAATGACTAAGTTTGTTCATAGTGCTTGAAACAAAACTAAAACTTTTTTCTCGCTGGTTTCCTCTACAATCCCTTTCTCTCAATTAATAACAATGCGACACGAATTGAAAACTCCAGAAAAGAGCAAAAAAAAGAAGAAAAAGAAAACTTTGTTTCTTTTATTCCTCCTTCTCCATTTTAATTACGGTTTATTGTAGAGTAATAAAGAGTGGAAAGTAGAGGAATCAGGTGATTTACTAATTGCAAAGCCGTACACTCATAGAAAAAAAATATTTAAGCACTAAGCTTTTAGTCTTTTTTTCCGGAAAATGAAAAGAAAAAAGTTTTTCATTAGTAATCTGTCATTTATGATAAACTTGGCAAACTTTTACACTTCGTAGTTCAGTATCGTTCAGTAATGCAAGAAGGAAAAGTATGAAAAATAAAGTTGTTGCCCTTTTTTTCTCAAAAGTTATATTACCGAGTGGATTGCTATAGTGAAAAGGGGAATAGCGTGCAAATTATTATGAAAATTTAATTATGCACTTAAAGTAGGCACATGGTACATAAAGCATTGAAAAAAAACATACAAAAAAATGCACAAAAAAATGTTATTATTTCGAGAGCAAAAAAATATTAAGTCACCATCAACAACAGTTTTTTGTAGGAATAGTTGTAATATAACATAGTATGCCTTATCTTAAAGCCTTATAATAATAAGTAACTAGAGACTTATTGCTCCTCTGCGTTCTTTGGAAAAGTAAAGTA
Source organism: Paronellides praefectus (assembly GCA_027744595.1). Taxonomy (NCBI): domain Eukaryota; kingdom Metazoa; phylum Arthropoda; class Collembola; order Entomobryomorpha; family Paronellidae; genus Paronellides; species Paronellides praefectus. The sequence continues at coordinate 18,719 of JAITYZ010004049.1, forward strand.
ATTCCAATCTATTCATACCTTTCTTCCTCTTCCCTTCCTTTCATTTTTGTCATCAGGACATAAATAGGTATTTTTAATCATATTTCTTCCTTTCTGTTTTCTTTTTATCCAAAGTCAATTTGTTTTGCTTCAAAAGAATGGGAAATATTTAATATCAAATAATAATAATATAAAAGACCTGAGATCCTGCTGACGATCTTAATTGGAAAGATCCTTATATTTGAGTTATGAAATTGCTTCGTCAAACAAGCCAAAGTCTCGCATTTGTAGTCCCTTATAATATTCGTCTCCTTTCATGTTTGGCATGTTGTACGTCTCCCTTCTTGTGTGAAATTAAGAATTCAGCAATAATGTTTTAAATTGGAAGACTGGCAAAAAACGGGAAATATTTTCTTGATCTTTAGCAAACTTCAATAATAAAACGATCCACTTCGAACGATCTGATTCTTCTCTTGTTCGTCAAATATATATATATATATATTTTTGTCATTTTTCGTTTTCATCTCAATAATGCCAGAAAAATGGTACATGTAACAATATGAAAGAAAAGAGGCAAACTTTTAACAAGATTATTATTATTACACGTATACCCACGTTGGAAATGGTAATTCTAATAACTTGTCAACAAACTTCTTTTTTTTTTTGGTTTGTTTACCTACCTTGTTAGTACCTTCCTTGGTTTAACGTTTCCTGGGCATCCTTTTACACGGCACCACACACTCTCTCTCTCTCTTTCTGGTGTGTATTTTCGCCCGTTTCATTTCATGGTTTTCTTTGCTCTCTTCCCATTTTGTCTACCCTTTTCTCCATGTATGTGATGATGATGTGAACAAGTTGGCTTTATAGCCTCCTTGACTACGAGTATGCTTGGATAGGTGGATGGATGGATGATTGGTTTGGTTGGATAGTTGGATGGCATGCTAATAATAACTTGATGCTCCTTTTCATTTCCGTCATCAACCACCAACGTCAGCCAGCAATAAAGATGTGATATGATTATCAAGGTGATTTCATACAAAGTCATACGACACTCACTCCACGCTTGATACCTTATGTGCACATTTACCTTTTGAATTTATACCTGTCTATTTCTCAGCAGTCAGTCATCAGTGGAAATGCTCACATATTTTTTGTAACAAAATATTATCAGAAAAATGGAATAAATGAAAATATTTTTTTTTGTGGGAATAATAAGGAAAAAGAATAATTGAAAGTGGAAACCTGTTAGCTACAATATTACAATGGGGAATGTTGAATGTCATGGGATTGAATCATGCTCGTCTAAACGAAACACAAAATAAAATACAAAAAAACCTATGTAATAATGGGAATAATAATGCATAGGTAATTGTAATGAGATCAATATTTCTTGTTATTTCTCATTTACAATATTCTTTAAGAAGCATGTCAACAACGACAAGGCTAAAAGTCGCCGTATATGTTAACTTATTAGTCAGCAATAACAGCCAATTATCTAAAGTTATACCTGATATCATCAGAATGAAAACTGATCAAAAGAATAGTTTATTTTTGTGACATGTTTTGTAAAAGTGGAATTAACGTCAATACATTATTTGGGCAAGTTTTTATCCTCATTATATTTAAAAATAGCGTGTTATATTAAAAAAAGAAACATTATAATGCAGATATTACTCCAAAGATTTTCCCTCCCTTCTTCTTCTGCTAAAGAAAGTAGATGAAAGAAAATTTGTATAAAAAAGGGTAAAAGGTAAAAATGAAAAAATGATATTAGAATTCTACTCATAATTGGCAATAAAGGTAACAAGCAAGAAGGAAAAAATGCGTTAAAAACCCAGCGGTTTTTCTTGTGTATAATATTTATATCCATGTAAGTTTCCAGAAAAAAAGGTAGAGATTGTGTTTGATAATGATGAGTTGGTTATTTGTTGTACATGAAAGCAAGCATGTAAATAAAATGTTGTGATCTCTTTCATATCAAACATCCTGACATCCTCAGTTAACTTGGCTTGCTTTTAGTAAGCCAAAAGCTTAATGTTGAATGGGAAAAAATAAATAAATACTCATAATGTACGCTATTACACGTAGAAGAGTCAAGCTCAAAAGGGAGCCTATATAAATATGTGTGGGTGTTGCTGTGTGTGTGTGTGTGTGTTTTCATGCTGAACAGTATAATAATGATCATGATCATGATGTGTGTAGTGTGTGATGGCGATATAAATATGTGCAGAAAGAGTATTATCAGGAGTTGTTGTTGTTATGGCTCTTGTACTACTACTACTCCAGGTTACTAAGACTTGTTAATATTTTGTGTGTGTGGAGACGAGATAGATATGATAGCACAGGACATGAAGGATTACATAAGATAAAAATGAAATGTTGTTTGTTTCTCTACAAAATGGTTTGGCACGCAATGCAATAAAAAGTGGCATGTTGGTAGGTGGTATTTGCATTATTTGCTGCTGCTGTTGCAGGTTGAGTGCTAGTTGAGCTGCTACTGCTGCTGCTGCTGCTTATATGACTGGTGTGGTTTTTGATTGTGCTATTTTTTGATTACCATTATTCCTCTTTTGTTAGTTTTGCACCGTACCAATCACAAAAAACACCGCTGAGTGATGCTGATAAAAAAAGGAACAAAGGAAGTGAACATGTGTGTGGCTTTTGCATTTTTATGATGATTTTAGTGTAATACACGTACCTATTTACCATGTTTAGTTGAGTGAGTGGTTGTATGAATTTAGGGCCCTATTTTCCTTGTTTATTGAGAAGATTTTGATGATATGACGTAGAATGATATGGTAAATGCATTAATGTTTGCACCATGTAGATATCCAGGTTCATAATCAGTGTTGGAAAAAAAGCGCTGTTTTTAGAAAAAACATTTGCTTTTTGCTGTTTTTGCTTTATTTACAATTGCTGTTTTTAAAATTGCTGTTTTTATTATTAGTGTATGTAATGTGCATCATACAACATAAATGAAACACAAAT
>JAITYZ010004050.1:0-13670 GCA_027744595.1 Paronellides praefectus
ACTCGGGCAAGTTGTTTCGGGCAAATTGACTCGGGCAAAAGATGGCGGGCAAGGAATGTCGGGCAACTTGTATCGGGCAAGTGATGGCGGGCTAGGATCCGATTACCCTTTTCTTTTGGATGTATCAACTCACAACTCAAGTAGTAGTATTACTTTTTCTTGCAATAAAATTAATACGCTTATTACCCGATTTCTTGGTTGTCCCTGAGTTTTTCGTCAGCGTTGCGTTTGCTGAACAATAGACAGCAATTTATATATTATATAATATGTGTGCCTGATATTAAAAGCTATTACGTTTTGGATTTGGTTACTTTAGCAAGACTTTTTCGGAGAAGTGGCATTACACAAACCATACCAAATAACAATCAACCATCCAATAACATAACCGATTCATTTCACATGATTCTCTCTTCATTCTTATAGTTTTAGCCTTCCATCGAGATAGGGAGAGGAAGAAAAAAAGTCCCGAGAAGAAACTTGGTAAAATAATAGATTGGTAACAGACACTACTCGTTCCAATTTTTGCACAAAATAAATCATACCACGTATTATTACATCAACTCTACGGACATATACACAATTCTATTCCCTCACGTAATATTGAGAAAGGATTAATATATTTTTATTTTATGGTTTTCTCTCAATACACTCGCTAATGCCACAAATCTTTTTCTCTCTCTTTGCAAGAAGTGCAGAGGAGGAACAGTGTGACGCCAGGATGACGATGAGCTTATAACAATAAGTCTATTATGGCCTTGTTATTTTAAATCCAATTCTCATAATTTTACTGCTACACACAACTAGTGTACTACTACTTCCTTTATATTCCACTTTCTCTCTCTTACAAAACTTCAAAGCATTATTTTTTTCACAGAAAATAAGCTGAATCGGCGAGTCAATGCGAGTACATAATAGTAGTGAAAAAATTACGCACTTGGAGTTCTATTTTTACATTCTCAAACATTTATCTACATCTTCACACACACAGTTTTTGTGTAGAAAAGTTATATTGCGTCTATTTGACTTTTATTACTTTCTCTCCTTCAAATTGCTAAAACCCAATTCACGGAACAAATCATTTTAACATTCATTTCCTTTTATGTTTACTCTTGAAAGAGAGTTTATGTTGTAATAAATTGATGTTAAGAAGATTTGCTGTAGCGTAAGATATTTACAGGTTTATGCAAAAGTGTTCACGCACCTCTTTTGTAATCATTCAAGCGTTTCCTTTTGTATCATATGCGGGAGTATAGAATAAACCAACATAGGCTAGTTATATAACAAAAAATAGATGCGTATTACGCATTTTGAAGACGAAAATAATATGCTATATATAGCAGATGCAATTATAATTGTTACAGAATTACATGAACTATAACCAGTTTATGGTATAAAAAAATACACAAGGGCACGCGGCTACATTAATTTTAAAATACACCGAACAAACCACAGTTTTTACTCTCGTTTTATAAGCATATGTAATATTTATAATAGTATCTTTTATCTCAGCATATATTTTAAAGCTGAAGTTAGTTTTTTATATCAAGATACAAAGAGGCCATCCGCAATAACACCCACATTTTGTGTACCAACGAAACGTTACTATATTGTCATTGTAAACATGCTGTGCATGCCAGTGGCGCTGTTGGAGTGCAAGAAATGGTGCGCAAAAGGAGCAAGTAAAAATGTAAACTTTATTATGGGTCTTAGACTCAGATTTATTCTACAAGTTGGTTGACAGGTGTAATAAATTTTTGTATTTGTGAGGGAAAAGGAGAAAGTGATACCTCCACTTTGCTAACTTAGCAAACCTTATAAACTGCGTGAAAAGACGATTCTCTTTCTCTCTCTCTCTCCCCGAGTGTCTCTGTTGGTCTATAAGGAGGAAACAACTGGCTATGTATATATGCAAGAAACATAAGTAGTGTGAAATACGACGAGAGTTATGACTTGTCGTGTGTGCTCCATGCATGAACAAAGCTACATTGCTGCTACGAGTAGTACAACTACTATAAAATCAGATTATTTGTACATGAAACGTATTATTGTATAAAGATTTCAGTCTCCATATGCTTGTATATATTCATTCCTCTCCACTAGGCTAACAAAAACAACATCTTCATCTCCTTTTTTTGTCGTGTGAAAATCTTTCCCTCCCTCAAGAACCAAAAAGACAAAGTTGCACAGAGTTTTCTTCCCACTTTTTATTTACAGCATAGTATATATGTATATACATTGCCTGCACAACTTTGAACAATTTAGTGAAGACTTACAACTGACGACTAACAGGAGAAAGTATAATAATATGTATTTATATATAGGTACAAAGTGAAAGCAACAACTAAATTTTTTTGGGGAAGCAACTCACACTCACTCAGCAGGAGAAACTGTTGAAGTTGGAAGGAAAGGAAAAGAAAGATAAGTGCGGCTACGGAAGAAAATGTAAAGGAAAAAAAGATTGAAAGGAGGAGTAGGATGGGTTTACAGACGTGTCTTTCAAGGCTTTAAGTTAAGATGATGATGTTGGTAGTGGTGAGCTCTCTACACGGATGTCCTACTCAGACAGATTCCTGTTGGTTGGGTGTACATGGAAAAATTAGAATATACATCAACAGGGGAGAAGGAAGAAGAAAAAGGGAAATCATGCATGCACGTTTTCTGTTTTCCATTTTCAGACATGTTATATAGCAGCGTACGGTATCTTATGCTGTACAAAATACAAAAAATAAGTTGAGTCATACAATAAGGGAAAAAGAAAGAGCGAGAGAAGCAACCAGATTTTCTCATCACTTCTTATTATCATCGGACTTAATAATATTTTTGGCAACGAATATACATTTGCGCTTATGCTTTCACTTTAGCAAAAGGAAAAAGTTAAGCCACCCCCGCCACCGTAACAAAAAAAGTATGAAAGAGTTATATTGTAAAAGTGACTGCATAGCATCAGAAGCAGCAGAACAACAACAGCAGCAGCAGCAGTGTCGTCATAATACTAAACAATAGAAAGAAATAAAAGGAGACAAAATATTGTAAAGAAGAAAACGGAAATTTCTTTCCACTGCACTTTCCTTCCCTGTTTTGTTTCTTGAAAGGATATGGAAGAAGAAATGAAAGGCCTGCTAATGGTGGATCTCACAATACACATACCTCTCTAAAAAAATGCCGCCACAAAGTAGAAAAGTAAAGTTGAGGAAAAAAAATGCGTCAGGAAGTATAATAGGTATGTATGTATGCATGTATGTGAAAAGTCAGAATTAAGTAAAATACAAGAATACTGCACAGATATGTAGGAATCTCATGAGAATCTACGACCACACACCAGCCCAAATATTTTTTATATTAATATCTTGATTTCTCAAAAGGGAAAGCGGAAAACACTGAACACATTTTGTTGCATTTATACTCAAGTATATACAGTGTCAGACAACAAAAGCATAAATATATGTGCCTACATTGTTTATGTGCGTCGTATATATTGATATCAAAGATTTTCACGATGCAACATCATCATAACTAACTATACACAAGTCTTACATCCCTTTGGTACTGCTGCAAATGACGGGCCTATAACTGTTATGCTACAAAACTAAAGTGCACTGTATGCATTTTTGGAACGCTTTATTATTTGCAGTGTGTTCTTGGCATTATGGAAAACCAAACTTAAGCCCAAGACAATGGGGACAGCAAAAGGCTTTTTGTGCGTTCTTCATGTTACGCAAATATCAAGAATGAAATCTACTTTTTATTTCAACTGGATTTTTTTTCCAGGAGACAAAAATTTTACTAGATTGTTTAGATATTTTGGACAAAGTGGACGGTACAAATTGTAGCATCATTTTTACGGGATTGTGTCATGCAAGGAAGGAGCTGAAATGGCCACAGTAAAACTTATCTATTATTATGTACATGTAATACATACATATGTATATGGCGGATGGATATATATATACTAAATATACCTATGAAGTATGTTACTATGCATTGATGCATACATATAAATAAAAAAACAACGTACATGAAAAAAAACGTACTCGTGCATAATAGTATGTGTAGCTGTGTATATATTGGTTTTTTCGTAATGGATGGTTGACAAGAGGGAAACAAACAAAAATCAACATCCGAAATAGTGGATCTCTGTATGCCGTGTGCTCTTTCACTTTCGTTACTCCTTGTGACAGACTCGTTGGACCATTCTGATGTTTCCCACATTAGCCACTGACCGTTTAATACTTTTTGTTGTTGTTGTTGTTGATGCTTTTTCTATTTGTTCCAAGAGGGGGGAAAAGTGGAAGAAAAAAAATGGAATGAATGAATGAACACATTTTCAGGAAAGACAAACTAACTGCTTGTGTAAGTGTTGCAGAGAGAACTTCATTTGATGCAATATATGAAGCAACGGAGGACTATAGCTGCTGAAGAGGACATTTCACTATTTTCTTCAGATTATTCTTATGTCCTGGAGAACTCAACTGCTTTATATCGTTATGTTCGTACTTATTTTTCTATGGGATGGATAAACATGCGATTACCGCAACGGATGAAACCTTTTCATGAGTATCTGTGCGTTAGAAAGAGAGAACGTAGCATATGATATCCTTATATAACTACGAATTGGAAGCTAGGGAAAGAGAACGGAATGGTGTAAATACGCTCGATAAATTACAGAACATAACCGGCCAAAAAGGGACGACTTTTATCGCAAGCCATTTCCCTTCCGGTCCTCCTTCTCCCAAAAAAAAAGAGAATAAGGGGAGAGAGACAGAGGGAAAACAGTGCATATTATACACATAGGAGTACTTTCTTTCGCTTTCACTACCCTGTCACTGATATAGTGTCATAATGAATGACCATGGTTGAGAGCTTGGAAAATTGGACCACATACAGCATGTACTAGGGTCAGAATAACATACGTTAGGGAAAAAGGCCAATCCATGTGCTTCTTCGTGCCGACACGGGGAACGAAAAGAGAAAAGAGCATAGCAAAATAAAAGAATCTCGTGTGCTCAATGCTTATACAGCTGGTGAAACCTACATAGGCACTTTCATGCTCCAATGCACAAATCTAAAGATTAGCCAGCAAACCAAACATCAAAAGGGCTCTCTCCTATTGTTGGTTTTGCAACTGATAGTGAGGGAGACACAGAGAATGTTATATAATGTTGCATGTGTCCATTTCCAGGGGAGAGAATGATATAGCAGCCATCAAAAGCATTTTAAATGGAAGGCGTGACTACCAGCAGTGTGGTTAACTTCCAAGAAAAAAATATATATGGGTTGTCCGCTTTTATATTATATAGAGTGACCCTGTCGTGTACCCATACTTGGGGAAATAGAGGATACCTGTCTATTTCCCAGCACGTGATTTTGTATCGCTTTTCTGTGCTTCTGTGGATTGCATTTAAAAACGAGTTCATATTGAACATACTTTTACACGACACTGGCAATGTGGATATATGCTCTTTAATTTGTTGCAGCAAATTTGTGGAAATTTATGAGGGCACGTGTAAATTTTATTGCAACTAATTTTGAGAGCAAAATAACAGCAAACAAGATGAAAATAACAATATATTACCCTTTCAGAGAATGAATACATTGAAACATCCGAATCTGAGCTGTTGGGACTCCATCAATATCCTATTACTATACATATATATTTCTGTTTAAGTTCAAGATTAAATACCATGTCAGCAATGCACACATATATACATAGATACGTGTCTAATGTGAGTATATAAACTGCGCTAGCTCTTTTTTCGGAAAAAGTGAAGATTTATAGCATCCGTAATAAGCTTTTTGTGAGAACAAGAATTATTGCATTCACGTTAATGGTAAGAATGACATTCACATTAACATGATATATTTGTGTTGTGTTCATGAAAAGCCCTTGAGTAGTTGTATCAATCAGGTTGATAATGTGGGTAATCAAAATCGTATCGGATGTATAGTGTATAGTACCGCTGATCATTCATCTACCACTATCACCAGTTAATTTGTAAGTAGTGGCACATCAACAACAAACTCTATCCGTCCGTATCCTATTATCATCGTCATGATGTAATGCAACATGCTTTATATAATAATAATATGATGATGATAATGACAATAAAACAAAATGTTTCTGAAAAGGTTGAATTGTGGATCATGTACGTTCATCTACAAAAACGTAAGAGTAGCACACACACAAAAACTACATGCCTTTTAACTTGTGGCTTTCCTAACCTTCGCTTTGGGGTTTATTAGTGGTTCTCGAAGGGGATATAAATGAGGATGACAAGCTTAAGTGAAGTAGTAATGACTGTGTTGTTGTTGTTGAAAATGAAAGTAGTCGTGTTGTTGTCTGTCAGTAAAGTGGAGTAAATGTAGCAACTTGGATGGAACACAAGCATTCCAGAGGATATAGTGCACAACACACACACACACACATTTTGGTACTTTTCACTGCCTGCGTCTGTATCCGTATACCTACGTATAAAAAGTAAAATCTAGTTATGGCGGGTGAGTGAGTAGGAGCGAGAAGTTGATTCTCTTTATATTATCCTCTCACTCGTTTTTTTTCACTAAACAACATCCTCTCAACAAAATGAGGTAGTATGTAGTAGTGAAATGTGTGTGTGCAGTAGCCTAATAGACAAATAGAGTACTACAAGAAGAACAAGAAGAACAACAACATGAACAACATATTCACAACTACGGTGTATAAACTTGAAGCTTTAATACGGCTATTGGAAGAGGCGTTGAAGTTGAAGAGTGAAGTAAAATGTCAGCTCCTCTTTTATGAAATCTGGAGCAGAAACGGAGAAAAGGGGTATTGAAGTGGACCAGGAAAAAAAAGAGAAAAAGAGAGTTGTAGCAGAGAAGAAGTGTAGCTCTTGTATGCGGTATGCATGTATTTGGGTCCATTCTATATGTATACCAATCAGAGAGAGAGAGAGAGACAGTAGTGAGTGGGCTGTGTGTATACATATTATTGAAAAGAAGAGCCATTTTTTGCAGTTTCACTCACTTGACTTGACGTGACTCAACTGGATTGCTTTCATTCACCAGGTTTCTCTACCAGTCACACTGCACTGCTGCTGCTGCTACCACTGGCACTATACGCTACACAGCTTTGCTGGCAGGTTTTTTCTTTTCCTATTTTTTTTACACAAGTCATCCTAGTGATGATGATGATGATACTGGAGATGTCGACAATAGCGGAAAAAAGAAAGATGCTGAGGAGTATATGCGGACAGGGTGACGATGACAATGATTCTTGTTCATCTCTCGCTTGTGCAATTTCACAACTTGCTCTTTTCCCCTATTTTTCGCTGGCTCACTTTTTCTAAAAGTCTCAAAACTTTCATTCATTTCCTCACTCATGCATGTTCTCAGGAACTAGTTTTGAAGGGAACTGGATGAAAAAGTGGAAGTGTTCTACCACACAAAAGAGGAAAGAAATCGCCAACCTCTTATACCCATTAAACTTTAGTTTTTATGCCATTATACCACTTTCAGGCAACCCATTTACTTTACTGTTACTACTATGTATAGGACGAGGATGATGGCGTGGCAGAAGGACAACAACCGTACCATAGTGTGTGTGGTTTGGTTTTGGTATGGTGTGCCGTTCCACCCCAGAAAAAAGTAAAATAAAGTGGTGCTACCTATTTCCGTCCGCAAAAGTGTAGTACATCAAATTATGGTAACACGTTTAGCGAAACTGCTTTCTCCATCGACAAAACCACCACCATGCCCTGGTGATGGTGGTGCTCGTTCATTCACTTTCAATGAGCGGCTTTGAATGGCAAATGCTTAAATAAAATGAAGAGCCTTATTATTATTACTTTCCATAGTTGACTACGGAAAATGACGGTGTGGTCTACTAAATAGTATAGTTGCGTGATACTTATATATACCTACCTATGCATACTATATTATGGGTAAAATGTTCAGGCTTTTTAGCGAGAGTGAGTGAAAGAGGATATGATCATTGGAAACAATTACCGCGTGTGTGTGTGTCTATGTACCCAGTAGCGTATTATGAGATGACGATGAGACACCGGTTGCCTAATGCGACAATATCACACAACATAACCACCACACAACTCCCGCTTCTGCTACACTCTACAAACGACAATCGGTCCCAATTTTAGGGAAACCTAAAGCGATTACGTTGTCCTCCAGAATAATAAATGCTGATACATAAATAGCTTCCCCTGTTGGTAATAAACACTGTTTGAATGTATTATGTCTTCAACATACATGCATACATACTTCCTCCTTTTTATTCCAAATGTTAACTTTGTGAAAAGGAAGTGTTAATTCTGAAAGGCTTGTTTTTTGCATGCAAATATTATTATAGTTTACGGAAATTGTGAGTATATTTTCCTCTTTAAAAAGAAAGAAAATAACCGAAATAATCGCTTGAATAAATTTCTGTAAGTATACTTAAGAGAGAGAAAGAGAGCCATGCCGTAACAAGTATTCAATGGTTTCAAAAGCGTTTACAAAGCATGAATAGCTGCTTAAAGCATTATAAAAAGTGGCCTATATAAATATACATATATTCATAATGTGAATGCTTTATCCAACTACTACTAAACAAAAAAAATGTAAACAAACTACAAAACCACATACACTTTAATGGCTTTGTGGGTTCCTCTATGAGCAGATTATGAAAATCAAAGGGAAGGGATCAATACTGCCTGCTGTCAAAAGGGAGAGAGAAAAAGGAAGTTTCCTAAAGGTTGCTTTCCCTCTGGTATGTTCAGTACCAAAAAAATTTCACATAAAAGCCACGGAAATGTTGAGCAACGTATCATAATATATACCTACGTACATATTATTTTATAGTATATTTCTTTTGTAGGCTGCTTTTAATATATCTATATCTCTGTCATCCTAAATTTTAAATGCACATTAATAGTTCAAAACTGAAAGTACTGGGACGAAAAACAGTTGAAAAATGCGTCGCCACCATTACCACTACTAGTTATATAGGTATGTATATATATAAATATTTTTAAAAATAAAGTAGGTCAATTTTACTTTCACCCTTTCTCCCTCTCTCTCCTTTTTTTTCTTCTCCTTTTATCCACAAATGATCAATATGGTTCTTGTAATACAAGTCTCATGAAATGCTATATCCCCAAGATCATAATCCTCGCAAGTCATAAGACGATGTCATAAAAATATTATTTTTTCTCCACTTCCTCCATTTTCCTGCCTTGTTTCATCTTTCACACTCATAACATAGTTCACTGCATACTTGCATGAAATTATGCTGAAAAAAAATAAAGGCGCAGCTAAAAAGCTAACAAGTGTAGTAATATCCTAAAACTAGCTACATAGTTCTGTTTTTGTGTCATAATAATAATGAATATCCTTGTTAGATACTGCTCCACTATGTGAAAAGCAGCATTGTAGTACTTTTGTACTGTTATCATAATATCATAAGCAGAGAGAAGAGACCAAAGACCCTTTTGCCTCTCCTTATTACATAGTATAATATGTAATACATACTCAAATATTATATCCATTGGTTCTCTTGTACCTCTCCTCTTATCCCTACTTAAACTGAACCATAAAAAGTTGTTACAATATTTTTTCCACATTTATGAAGAAATTCATATTAAAAATAATATTATTATTATTACTACTGCAATATATCTATAACATGAGTAGAAAGAGAGAAAAAAAAGAATTTTGGTGGCCGTGTTGCTTGCTCGCATAACATGTATGGTTGAAACATGAATTTTCATGTCATGTGCATTCTTTTGGTGAGAAAATCTAGATGATGAAAGACTGCTGGTTAGAGGTTCTTTAATACGACATTTATTGAAGAAAAAACTACGTGGAGTGTTTGTATGGGTGTTAGAGAGAGAAGAGGATGATGATGACTACTACTACGACGATCCCGTCATGATCATCGTGATCATCAGCAAAGAAGAATCTTTACTAAATCTGAAGAAGGTATGGAAGAAAAAAAAGGAATGAAAGGGAAAAAAGAGCTATTTTTCTTGCTTGTGCTTTGTTTGCCTATACAAACTATACACCAACTTTTTATTTCAACGATTTTTCACTTCCTCGTTTCCTCCTGCTGCTGCTGCTACTATATGTATATGCTCCGTTATGCACACATACAAACTACTTGTTTAATATTTTTTAGGAAAAAAAGAACAGGAAAAAACGTTTGTTGTTGGCTGCTACTGCTGCTGGCGTATGTATAAAGACATGACTATTATAAAGCATCGATTTTGTCATAAACTAGAATAAAAGTCCCTCCCAATCTTTTAGATTATGATAAACGAGCAGCAATATCATATTTGAGATGCGTATCGTAGTCCCGTCTCTTTCAATAATATTTTGTCATTCCTTTCCTCTTATGTCGTGAATTTTCTTGTGTGTGTGTGTGTGTGTGTGTGTGTGTGGTTTTGTCCGCATTTTCCCTCTTTTATTGTTAGTCACCTTATACCTCCTTCTATGTGATCAGATCAGGGAGCATCCAGAAACCTGTCCTCGCACTTGACGGTAGTGTTACTATTATTATAAGTATTATAAAGCGTGCGCCATTTATTACTGATGATAACGTAATGATCTATAACATGTATGTATGCAATGCATCATGCAGGATTCCTCGAATGCCTCTTTATAAACACATTATACAACCAAACATACCAGCTCAGCAGCGCACGCCAGCAGCCGCAGCCAGTCACAGACAACACATACACATGAGACAATTTTTTTATATCCTCTTTTAGTATAGCCATGAAATCATCGGCTCAAACAGGGCTTTATGAAATGGCATTTAAATAAATAATAATAATACTGAAGGCCCAAGGGAAAGAATCAGGTAGGCAGGTATAGTATAACACACTGAATTCCAGCTTAAACATTGTCACGTACTAAATCGCAATATCAAATACATTGTAAGGTGGTAAGAATACGAATAAGTTTTATGAAATAACGCGAGTTTGTAGATGGTTATAGGTGTGATCATGCGGCACAATCATGGTCATGATCAAATCAATCATGTTTGTAATGCTTATATATAATACATACCATAAAGTTTTTTACACAGTAACTAGGTTAGCTTATATGCCAGTTTTTGAAGGTGTAGAGTGTAGATAAAATTAACTTATAGCTTTATGCTTGCTTGATCATTAACTTCTTTTTTCTCTTTTATAAATCACATAATAAATATAATACATGCACGTCAAATTTCAAAGAAAATCATGTTTGTAAAATTAATTAATAAAATTACTTTATTAATTAGTGTGACTCACCCCAGTTAGCGAGAAGGGCAAAAAGTAGTAGCAAATCCCCCTTCATGGCTGTAAAAAAGGAACTTGTTTGTTGTGTCGATGCAAACGTGTCAAAAATCTAAACTTTTGTCTGCTGCTCTTTGTCTTCTTAAAACGTCAGAGTAAAAGAGTTGGTGATGATGATGATGATTCTGGCAGGTGAAAGTTTGTATAAAAATGCCCCGGTCCTGCTAGCAGTAGTAGTTTATGTACTACACAGTATCCAAACAACACGACGCAACGTTGTTTTTATGGGCTGTTGATCGAAGTCTTTTTTGTTTGCCTCGTGTCGTGTCGTGGAGCATGTATCTCATCAATAAATACACACGCACACCTCTTTGATTCCCCTTTTTTCAAGTGTGACAGCGAGAGTCAAAGTGGAAGTTTTCCTTTGACCTTCCACAGAGAGTTCCGATGATACTATCGTCTCGTTACTCACACACTGAAAAACACAATTGATAGCATTGTAAAAAAAAGATAACAAATAAGTTTTTTGTGAGTTCCTTTTTATTCTGTGTGTACACCAATGTTATATATCTGGGTACAATAAATTCAGTCTCAAAAAATAGTTTTTAGGAGTGGAAAAGAACAACAACACCGAAGCCAAATCTAATTTACCTAATGAAAAACTATTTTCTTTCTTGGTTAGAGTTTATCCGTGGGATACGATACACTTGGTTTTACTTGAAGACGCAATAAGTTAGAGAAAAAAACAAAAGGAAAGTGGAGGGAAAAGAGATTTTGCTGCTACACTGCTCGAAATAACATTTTGTAACCACATTGCTTTCTAATTGATTTTTTAAACTATCAGAATTTATTTACTTTTTCAGCCTAGAAATAAAGTTGCATCGGATTTTTAAAGCATAATATGGGAGGAAAATAGACAGAATTCGAGGGAAAAAATGCCATTTCTTTTATGGACAAAACTTGTGTTTAATAATTTTTATGCTATAGTAAAATGGCTTATCTTTTCTTAAAAGCAAAGCTGTTGGGTTCATTTCACACACATATGGCATACATATACATTAGATGATAAGGACCATTGACTTGTTTTTTTATTTCCCTCTTGTAGTTTTCTTTGGTCTTTTTTATAGACAATGAAATATTCATAAGATAAGTATGTGTGTTGGATCTAAAAGCCAGCTGCTGTTGAACAGTTAACTGTATTTGAATGTGAGAGTTTCTCTTCATAGTATATATGTCCATATTACGTAAAATGTTAAAAGAATGCAAGGAATGTAGGAAGGAGCTGTTATTGGAAGCAAAAAATTGCAAATAAAAGCGGAATATGTGCCTACCTGTACGTTGACTTTTTACCTTTTCCCGACTCAAAAAGTATAGCAAAAAACATTCATGCATAAATCTAACCACCACCCAATTTCCCCCAAAGAGAAAAATATGTTTTGGATGTGTAATTTTTTAAATTTGAATGATGATGCTGGTTTTTGCATGTCACAAGTTTCTCTATACCGTTGTATACGTTGTATATGTGTGCTCATAGGTACATAGAGGATATTATATCATACAAATAAATTGTTCAATAAGCTAGGTGTATAAAAAAGTAGAGTATATAGAGTATAATGCATCTCAATACTGAATATTACAATAGCTTTTTATTTTGTTGCACAATATGATAAACAATCCGTGGAATATTCATACTGCGAATAATATTTTATGGTGTTTATATTATTTTAATTAAGACAAGGACCAATCAAACCATTCTGCATTTTTGTTTTAAAAAAAATTGGAGTGGAACATTTTGAAGGATTTTCACACAAGATTTACTGAACTAGCAGCAGCAGCATGTGTGTTTTTAAAAGTTTTTTTTTTGTTTTTGTTGCCTTAAAGAACAAAAAGTTGATGAAAAACACGTCGAGTTGTGCGTTGTTCAGCTCTTTTTAGTAGTTGCAACACACAAGTAACAAAAAGAAGTGGTTGTGAAGGGTTTAAAACAGAATAAAGCAGTCACTCAAATGTACTATCGGTGAAAATGCAAGGCGGTATATATATTTTTTACTTACGTTACATCAGCAATTGAAATGAAACATGACACGGTACAAGCAAAAGACGTAGACGACCAAGTTTTATTCTGCTCAACTTTTCTTTGCTTGCTTTGGTGGTTGTTATTCTTGTGAAAGGAGATAAAATTCGATATTTTCAAGTTTGTAACATTAGCTGACTTTCCTCTCTTGTTTCATATATGTTTCCATTGACCAACAAACAACAAGATTTTGAATTAGATTCAGAGTTGATATTGATGGTGAGGTACAACACACATAATATTAACAAGTAAAATGTGTAACAGCAATACTTTTCTTACATCTTATAGTTCCTTGACATAACAACAACAAGTTTATCTTTGGCTTGTTTATCTGCTTGTTTTTTGCT
>JAITYZ010004051.1:0-14938 GCA_027744595.1 Paronellides praefectus
CTTTCTTAAACAAGTATGCCAAGGTACAAGCATGCACACACTCTGTTTTGCAAGGTATAAAGTTTTAGAAAGAAACAAGAAACAAGTCTTGATATCTTTTAAGTCGTCATCTGCAAAACGCCTCTGAAACGTAGTTTTTTTTTGGATGCCCTTTAAGTACGTTTTTGGTAATATTTCAATCATAATGCGCTCTATATAATATGTAGGTATATATATGTGTATTACTATCATATTATCTCTAGCTTGCTGTAATCATCGTTACCTCTTTACCTTCTTCTTATTTTCTTACCTGTTCAACTTACAAATTGCAAAGTTTCTTTGTCACTTTCAATTATTGCTACTTTCTACTCATTACCCTCGGTGCTCATAACAGAACACTAGGTTGGATCTTAATGAATACGAGATAGCTCTCAAGACGAGTTTTATTTTATATTCCTTCATTAAATGTTTCCAGTCACGTGTACACTTTTCCAGACTTTTTTTTAGCACAGACGCTTGCTACATAATATTCTATAACTTAATGTGTGTTTTGCGTTTACAAAACAACTTATGTTGGTTATCGTGCGTTATTACTGTAAACGGCAGTTTTATTTTTTTGTTCGTCTTGTTTGTCAGTTAACCTGTTTTACAAGTCTAATAGCAAGTTTAGTATCCTACTGGAAAACAATATTTGAATTCCTTTTCACACGAATGAACAGATACTTTAGGACTTTTGTCGATTTCGTTAAATCAGCCAATATCCTCTCAGCCCGCAACCATTCAAGGTATACATGGAGAGGAAACAAGATTTCTATTTTACTTTTACTCTGATAGCCCAAAGCCAATGACAGTTCGTTCAAAAGTTGTGCTGGATGTGAGCTACAAGGCTAGAAAAAAAGGGTTACCTTGCACAAGAAACATAATATCCCTACAGGGTATACTCTACGGAAAGAATAAAAATTCTGACTACGATACAAAGAAAAGAAAAAAAAACTCACACAAACTTTGCTAGTTTCGCTCAAGCTAGTTTATATGTCTTATGTGAATTCTAAAAATAGTTTTTCTAAATTTTCACACATGCATATTATGCAGCCTCTCCACTCGTTAGCAAACATGCAAGGCTTTCCCAGACATTTATGGCGCTTTCTTGTAAAACATTTTGTATTTAAGCTATCTTTATTACAATCGTTTGATCGTAGCACTTTGCTGGCTTTATAATAATAAGCGTGCCTTCTTATCCCTCCTAAGGCTATGTAGAGTCCAACAACTCCCTTTCCTATTTACATACATATGTGTTGCATTAGTTGTGCATAATTGCTTCGGTTAACACAATTCTGCTTTGTTGCAAAATCGCATTGTTATTATTATTATTACCTTTGTGCATTTAGTAGAAAGGAAGGACTATAATGGTTTTAATGGCTAAATTTTTTTTGTTGCAACTTTCAAGTTGTAATCCTTTGTGCATCCCCGCCAAAGATTCGTGACATTCTACTTGCTGCTGAAGAATTAAAAATGGTCTCGTCTGGAGAGTATGTGTTTTTCAACGTGGAGCTTTTCACAAAGTAAGTAAACTTCCCCTCTAATTCATGTTTTGCCTCTAATGCAGTTGGTGTACGAAAATTAGCAAGTATTTTGATAAAGCATTAAAAACAAAATGAATTTGTAAAGTTTGTCTTGCAACTTGCGAAATTTATAAGAGAAAGAAAGAGAGAGACTAAATTATTTGTACTTCTTCTAGCCTCAAAAAGGGTTACACGCCTTGGTATCATCCAAACGAAACTACGGAGAACAATGAGCGTGCTAAACGAGCGTACGAAGCTCTGCTAACGGTAACAGTGCGCCCGCCCCCTGACAGCGAGGAGTATGTAGATTTCGACAAGAAAGTGAAGGAACTCGCACTTGAAAAATTCAATTTCTCATTTGGTGACGAGCCGGTGAACCCTTTCGTAACTGCGTTCTATGATGCAGTCATTCTATACGCCACTGCGTTAAATGAAACCCTGGAAGCAGGCGGCTCAATTTCCAACGGAATTGAGATCACAAGGAGGATGTGGAACAAAACTTTTCAAGGTTCGATATCTTTATTTTTATGCTTCCTCACATGCTTCCTTTTTTTTCTCTCCACTAATCAAAATATATGCTTTACATACAAGATATAAGATTATAAAATGCAATGCGTATATCTTGTCCCATTACAAAAATCTGATATAAGCTTATCTCGAGATTCCCCTTGTCGATATTTAATTATATTTTGAAAAAAATATGTATATACACTCATCTTTGTAGTGGAATAGACCGACTTATTATTTTTACGGTCTGGTAGGGCAAAATGGGCAAGGGTAAGTTTTGCTTTATCCTTAGCGAAAAACTACTTTTTCAAGTAGACGAGTTTTATAAAGACGACTTTTTAAGGTTTAAAATTGGAACAGATTTTTTTTTCTTTTGAAGAATCACAGAAACAGCCTAAATATTTTTTTGCCCTTTTCTTTTAATTCAAACCTGAGAAAAGGGAATTCGTTTGAAGTTGGTGCCTGACCAAACAACTTTGCATTATCTTGACAATGATGATATGATAAGATATACTATAGTAATGATGATGATACGCTATAATTTTTGTTTGCTGATCGCCTTAAAAGTACAAAAAAAGAACAAACTAGAATCTTTCCTGTGAACGTTCCCTTTCCAGTCATAAAAAAGAGAGATTTTGATTTTGTGGCTGATTGGTTTTCTCCATTAAGAAAAATAGTAAACTCTTTAGTCTACCGATTTTTAGAATTAGCTTACTCTTTACAGTTCTTCGACGGATTTCATCAAGTTGGATATGATGTCAGTGATAGCCCGTTGAAACATGTATAATATAAATATACACCCACATGTAAACATATATGCTATGGTATGCTTACTCCACAGGAATCACAGGAAACGTTAGTATTGACGGAAATGGAGACAGGAATGCTGACTATTCACTTCTTGACATGAACCCATTAACTGGAGCTTTCCAAGTAAGTTGTAATAAAAGCAAGCAAAGTCTGTGGCATATATGCTTTTCCTGAAACTATGCTCAATGCTACAAGGTCATGTTTTTTAGAAGGGACATGGTGTCTATTAAATTCCTATAATTGCTTATTTCTAAAACTGAAATAAAAATGTGAGGAAGTTGAGAGCCGTGGGTAGAGAAGATCTTTTTTCTCTGGATGCTTTTCACATATGTGTATCTATAAACAGAGCTCTTGTGTATGTGGACCAGAGTGCATTCCTTTTTCATTTCAATAAAAAATGCATAAAAAACGAAAGTGAAAGCATTCGAACAGTCTTGTACATAGCACAAGGCGTAGTAGACAAGCATAATATGGGGACCATGTGAATTGTCGCGGAATCTAATTTGATTCCTAGAAATGCACGTGACTAAGATTAGTTTTTAATGAAAAGTTTTTTTTATTCAAAACCTATTTACTAAATTAAAAAAATAGTTTTCAAAACTTTGAAGAGTCTTTCATGGGTTTAACTTTGAATTTCACTTTAAAATCCATAGCTTGTTCGGTATATTCATGCTACCTTTGTTCAAACACTTTTGGTGTAATTCGTTAAAATGTTTCCATTTAACAAAATTTATAAATTATTTATATAGTTTTTATAAGAGTTCAGATGGGTTGTTTACAAATAAATACGTTAAATATGGATGCCATTTTTATTCCTTGGTGCTTCACTCCCAGATTTTTCTCAAACTTTAATCCATATTATTTCTATTCAGGTTGTTGCACATTACTCTGGTAAAACAAAATCAATTATTAATGTGGAAGATGTTCATTGGCCAGGTGGAAGGACTACTTGGCCTCCAGACACTCCAAAATGTGGATTCGACGGACATGGCTGTCCAAGTAAGTTGTAAACTCACATGTCTTTCATTTTATAACGCAAACTTCTAAATCATTTTAAAATTTGTGAAAATTAATATCTTATAGCATTTCTGATCATGATTGGGTCTAAAATAAAACAATATAAAAAAATATTTAAGTTTTCATGCAATAAAAGTCAAAATGTAATAAATTAAAAAAAAGTCGAAGTCGAATACTTAATTTAACGCAATATATAGCTACTTCAGCACTTTCTTTCTTTGTGATCAAGTTACATAATATATAAAGATGTTTTTATTGCTACTTAATAGACAATAAATTTTGACATCAACCCACTTTGATTTGTTATGGAAAAAATGTTACAATTTTGCTTTCACTTTTTTTTTGTCGTGAAAAAAACAAAGAACATTTCTCCCTTTAAATTTAAGTAGTGATCATGATCAATTGTGTTCAGTTTTTTTTGAGTGGATGTTTTTCTAAATTACACATTGTGTTGTCTACAATTTTTTTCAGCTATGCCAAAATACGTTATAGTTGTGATAGCCTTGAGTTCCGCTCTGGTCATCATGTTGATAAGTCTCTTTTTTATATACCGGTAAGCTCATTAAAATCATTTTATGCAATGTCAGCACTTGTGATAAATGTTCCATTGCCCAATAAAATTACAAAATGTTTAATATCATGTGTATTTGTGCTCAGGTTTCATAAAAAGGAAACATGAAACATATAGACATGTAACCAGTTCACCAAATAACCCAATCATTTCATTATAGCTTCACCAATCATCATCATTGTTTTATTTCTTGCCTTGCTAAAATATACTACAGAATGGATGAGAACATCAAAGCATTATTATTGTAATGCCATTTAATATCCACATTGCAAACTTCATTTGCTCAAATTTCATCTCCTTTTTGGTACATTATATGTTGCTATAAAACCCTTTGGTTCTTGAGTAATTAATCGTACCTAAAAAGAGAGTGGCTCTCTGCAATTTGCTGTTGTAACAGTAAACTCACTTTTGCAATGAGTATGGTTAAAAGTCAAGTATGAATCATCATGATTTGCAGGGAAACGTTTTTATTTTGTGGTCCATAAAAGGAAGATGAGTATGTGCAAGATTTGTAGTATTACTTGTTGTAAAACTGGTAGAACAGGATTTAGTAGAAAGTATAAGATGAGCTGTTGCACTTTCCAGTTTTTAACACACGATCCAGTTCATTTTCGGGCGGATGGATGAATGAAAGGAGGATAGATTACGGATATCCGTTTTGTAACATGCTACTCAATGATGCATGTATGTATGTACCTCAACATGTATAGTCACATTAATAAATGTATTCAGCAATTTGTTGAAGAGGTCCATTTACTCCCTCATTTTTTATGACTTGGAAAAAATTCTATACTGATTGACAAACAGAAAACTCATGCTCACACGGCACGCACGATAAATTTGAGCAAGTCGTCAGGCAATCAGTCTATACCACTTTAATTCTTCACGGATGATCCACCCCTTGGGCGTAAAAAAGGAAATAAAACGTAGCGTTTAATATTAATAATGACCATGTGTTCAGGTTGGCACGATGCGTAATTTAGTAAAAGTCTGATATTTTACATTTCATGATCATAATAATCATTGAAGAAAAGGTAAAGCAAACACACATGCGGATAACAAAAACCACTTTGAAAATGTCCATATAGCTTGCACCAATTGCACAAGTAGTGTTATTACTGCTTTTACTCTGAACTTGTAATCAGTACATCTTTATCGTAAAACTTTTATGCCGCAAACCTGGTGGTGATGGTAAGCGTATAGTTATAATAGATGCGAAATTATAATGATACAACTGTGCAGTTTATCATTCGTGAAGCTGGTTTTGGTTAACACTTTGCTTTTGGCAAGGCTATCCAGCCACTCAACTTACTGAAGGAAGAAGCGGAGAAAAGGCAACTAGACCACAAGGAAAGCATGAGGTGTGTATGTATGTTTGTACATATGCATACATGAATATAGCTATCTGCCTTGTGTATGACATGCATATACCATTCATACAATTTATTAGATATGAATGAAAATACGATTTTCTTATTTTATAAAGGCAAGAGAATGATTTTACTTTGCACATCTTCTCCGTCATTTCTACAGAGTTAACTTGTTTATATGACACATGATGCTCATGGTATGTATATAGGTATATAGGCTGGTGAAAGTGAGGCGTGAGTGTGTTTAATGGGACCACATGAAGAGGGAAAGTGAGATTTTTGCCTCACACACACATACCAAGCATGAAGCACAAATCTATCGCAGAGTGGTGCCATTCTTTAGATTTTCCTTTATTTAGGGAGCAGTCGAATGCACTGAACATATCTCGCAAGAATTGATACTTTCACCCAAGATGATATAATGAAGTAGTTCAAGGATTATGTATTATTCTTTTAAAATAATAAAAATAAAAATAACTGCTGGGTCTAAAAAAAATTTAAAAAAATATTTTTCATAAAGACGACTTTTGTATAAAAAAGTTAATTTTTTATAATCCTTTTAGTCGAAAGCCGGAATACATTTGTAATGAAATGATTTTTGTAACGAGTTTATAACATGTTTCGCAAAGCATATGAAAGGAGAGATAATGTTGGGTGTATTAAACACAAATAAGCCGCTTTACCTTTTCCGAGTTTATGCGATTATATGAAATTAATCTAAAAATGTTGGATGATTTACTCAAGTAAAGATTTCCCATTGCATGTGTACTCTCCTTATATTTTCTCTTCTATTATTATTACATCATCATATCAAGTTCACAGGATCGGGTTGAGTCTCTGGACAAAATAAAATCCATTTTCCGGAAAGCACATCTGCTGCTTGCTCAAATAAGTACACACGTATGGACAGTGTAAAAATAGCCTAGAGACGCTTTTCACCATCAAAAAAACAGAACCAATATTATCATCATCACCATTCTTTCGAAATGGAGAATGGATTTTAAAAGGATCATGAAGTCACACAGCGTCTGTGTGTGTGTGTGTGTGTGTGTCCGTGTCCAAACCAGAAAGAGAGAGGGAGATAGGTATATTGTAAATGTAACAGGTTTTTTTTCTCCAGATAGGTCTCTGGTATCTTGAACAGAGAAGCATCCTCTGATCTCGTAATCACTTTTGAGTAAACCTCTTGAG
Organism: Paronellides praefectus; assembly: GCA_027744595.1. Lineage (NCBI taxonomy): Eukaryota > Metazoa > Arthropoda > Collembola > Entomobryomorpha > Paronellidae > Paronellides > Paronellides praefectus. The sequence continues at coordinate 7,008 of JAITYZ010004051.1, forward strand.
TCCACTAACCACGTTTTATTGTGAGCTTCTTCACTTTACGTACTCTCTCATCTGCTATCTCATTTTACCTTTCAATTCAATTGTAACCAAACTAAAGAGTAGTGGTGTTGAACCTGTATCTTCTCCAGGCAGCCATTTGTAATACCACAAAAAAATACAAAATACACAACAAAAACCGGACATGTAGTATTCTTTGGGGTGAGAGAAGCATATGATACGTTTTATATTGGACGCTTTCCATGTCCCTTGGTCAACTCACTCAGTTCAAAGTAAATTTCATTTTTTAGCTTTTGTTATTTACCATGCCATTCCAGGTCCACTGACTCAATGATTATTGTCATTGGATAAATATGTACACTGTATACATGTTATATATATATATATTCTAATAGTCTATTGGCAACAGGGTTGCACAAGTAAAACAATTGATGCAATTTCTATATCGTATTGAGTTTGCAATGGAAAACGTGAAAAAAACGTGGACATAAAAAATAGATGGGCAGATGGAGTCACAAACTGCACGCACACATGTTTCACTTGAGAAAGCAAAGCCTATAGATTAAATGTTGTCGCCCCAATCTGGTGGCAAGTCGGTGCTTTTGTTGTGTCAAGAAAAACAGTAGCATTTCCAATAACAAATCGTCAAACCGTTTGTTTTCTTTTAATGAAATGACTTATTTCCGTGTCTTTCGTTTCATCCTCCTCCTACGACTGGACTCGTTTCACATTTGTACAACACAAATACAAACATAAATAAATTATGTGCGTGGTTTCTTTCAAATGACATTTTTGGGGGTGCTCACATTTGTTATTTGCGTATGCTTGGCAGTTGGATAATTTTAGGGGCAATGTGATAATCTTAGTGTGCAAATTAAGCGTGTCTAATTATGGTAGTTGCTGACAATTCTAAACAATGCTCTGTTTTTATTGCTCCCCACATATATCTGCAGACATTACAAATTGGAAGCCGAAATCGCTTCGATGACATGGAAGGTAAATATAAATGATGTGCTCACATCAGTTAGTAACCCAAAGGGTTCCCGGTGGAGTCTCGCATCTCACAGAAACTCCCTCATAGTAAGTCTTATATAGTTCCAGTGTAAGCAACTGCACTGCAATAAATAAAAGAGTTATAAAAGGAAAACAACTGGTATAACAGGAAAATACATGAACTTTTTTTGTTAATGTTTCCAGAGCAACTGCTCTGCCGATTCTATATTTATTGGAAACAACCGACAACTTTTCGTGAAAACCGTTTATTACAAGGTGTGTAACTCTTAATTGCACTATTAGCAAGCTAATAGTTACATTAATTCATTTTAATATTCTTGTGGAACATTTATAAACTATATTATAAAATTCTTTGTTGTTTTTACATTGGATTACAGAGCGGCCTTGTTGCCATCAAGAAAATCAACAAGACCCGAATAGAGCTGACACGTCCTTTATTATTGGAACTAAAACGGGTAAGTTTTGTCACCATTTATATTTTTCTTTTAGCCGTAACATGTAAATTAAATATTTCATCGATGCGAAAATAATAATTGCAAAAAAAACGTGTTGTCATTCGCTTTAAAACGATTTATTTCTATTGATTATAAAAAATATATTGTTTCGTGCATCTGTAAATACATGTCCATTTGGCTGCCACATTTTTCGAATTGTCATGTTAGGGAGCGTTCACATATTACGTTATCAAACACACTGGGTTCTCATCTGACCAAATACAAAACATACGATGCTGTATGATGCTGGAAAACATACTGGGTGGTCTGTGCCTAGCCTGTTTCTTGATGCACAATAAATATTAACTCACTTCTGTGTTAATTGTAGTTGCATTGTTATCTAAACTTGAAACATAAATCAGAGATGAATATTATGCAGTCTTGACTGCAACCTTTACTGCACTGCAATACTTGGTATTCAGGATTGATACTGAGACTGCAACTGCTTCAGCGAAAACCAAATTACTGCGATTGGGAGATTGGTACTGCATACCCGAAAACATTTAATGAGTTTGATACTACATGCAACAGTAAATTGATGTACTGTTATTACTTGTTCCACTGCATAAAAAAATTTGCACGAATAATTTGCAAATTTGCACTATCTGGGAGTTTGCGAATTTGTGTATTTAACATTTAAATCAACCTTTGCTACTTAGTTACATCGTTTAAACGAATTATTGGGAATTTTACAGCATGTCGGCACTCGGCACTGCTACGCTACTGCTACTTTTACTGCAGCTTAGAAATCGTCTGGAGTCCGGATTGATTTGATACTGCCGCACGGCAAAGCTAAAGCTGCGTACTGATATTGCTATTTTTACTGCACAACAAATGAAGTATTGACCACTGACATAAATACATCTATTGATGTATGTATGACATACAATAGTACGAGAAACGGGTTGATTTTAATTAAATTCTTAAGTTGAGATTACGTTGTCGAACTGGGGTGGGTGGGTCATTTCGTAAAATATGACGCGTGATAAACATGAGTGTGGTGGGTCAAAATGTCAAAAATCAGCATTTCCATGATAACGTAATATGTGAACGCTTCCGAACAAAGTTTTGCTGTAATCTAAAAATAAAACTGACCATTAGACTGTCAGTTGAAGTGTGAGTGTGTGTGTGGGCTGCTGTTCGTTGCTGTTGTGCAGAGGATTATTGAGTACTGGGAAGGATAGATTTTTTTACGCAAACACACATTTCCTTTCCTGGGCTTCATTCAATTTTTTTTGCAGTATAGCAGTTGTAGTAGTAGTATCATCATTCCATTTTTACTGCGTTTACTACAAACTAATGATTATAATGAAACTGCTGACACGTATGATTGCTCTTGCTGCTCTCTTTCTCATGACCAACTTTACAAGCTTGATCATCATCATGATCACCAGGCAGGTGATGATGAAAGTTGAGAAGTTTGACGACTTGTTAAACAAGCCAACTTTTCATCTAATTTCACAAGAATGTTGCTGTCTGTTCTCGTTATGTTGTACGTACACTGAAATGTACATTTGTCTACGTATATACCTACATACATAGGTATATTTTCAACCAACTTACTCATCAACAAATTATAGTAGAATTTATGTGTTTATTATTGAGAAAAGTGAAAGCAAAAGGAAAGCCGTCATGAAGCCGCGTTCTTCCGGCTCCATAATATATATTATTTCCTGCTTTTATGTCGATTATAGTACACACGTAAATATAATGTATGGAATATGGATATGGGTTGAAGAAGAGGGCTGAAAAAACTTTCCATGTACTTTCCAAACGGCCGATGTTATGTAAGTTCTAAAAAAAATCTTTGGGAATGTTGGAATGTCGTTTCTCTTTTATTCGGAAAAAGTTATCCAATAATACCAAATCCATAATTCGAGGGGATGGGTCCACGTTGCCATTCTACCCCAAACTATAGGCAACTTCACATTTTATTATTGTTCGCAGTATATATAGCAAGTGCATCCTTTTGGAATTATAACCATTATTAAAATTTTGCATTCTGTCAGATAACTTTTTTTACTTCGTATGTCTCATAAAATCTAATTGAGTGAGCAGTTCTTATTGAAAATTGAACGAGGGAGGGATTGAGAGATTCCACATTCCAAAATCTTGTGATGAATTGTGTATCTGGTATCCAGGCCAATGTTCAATGCCATATCTACTACTTTACTCACATTAAGATTTATATCAGCCAACAAATGTACGACAATTCAAGCACCAATAGCTCCAGGTTTTTCTAAATGCAGAATAGACATAAAAGTAGAGATGCAGTTCCGTTTGTGACTGGATTTTTATTTTTCAGTAGAATTATGGCTCCTATGAGATATTTTTTTTTACTGTTGGTACATGTTTCAATGTACGCGCATTAAACTGTTTTGACACAGATATCGGACGTTTAGCAAACCGAACATTTATTTTGAAAGGTAGCACACGACATAAGTTTTCCACTGTGTGCAACGTGGGTATGCTGATATAGCATAATTTTATGATTATGGATATAATTATTTGCGTATCAGCCATAGCCATGCTATTACACAACAACAGCGTTTACAATTTATTGATTATTTTGTCAGAAGTGCTCTCAACCATTTTATTTTGAGCATGCATTTTCTTCTTCTCTAAATAGTATTATTATTACGACGTGTAATAAAATAAGTACAAGTTTAATTTTTTCTTTGGAGGAGTGGGGTGTTTGCTGGAGAAAGTCTTTCATGTGTGAAGAAATTCCATGTTTTCGTAGTTTTGGAATACGGGCATAAAAAGCGTACACATTCTTTCTGCAGAATTTCATACCTGTGTGAATTGCAGTATAATAAAGAATGTCAGCAATTTGTTTGGTCTTGCAGACAGTTGAGTTTATGTTTGCAATTTATGTTGTATATAATATGGTGTTATGCAGGAGTTTTGCAGCAATTTTATTTTTTAACATCTTTCTGTATTTACCACGTTTAAGCAATTCATTTGTTCTGAAAAGGCTAACGAGAGCTTTGAAAAGAAAGTACGGGCGTTTATCCTCCAAAAACAAATCCTTTTTTACTTGAAGAGACCATCAAACGGGAATGTCCACAGATGACATGGATATAAATCTTAAATATATTCAAATGTTTACTTGTGTCTTTTCTCAGAAATCTGCTAAACACACGAAAGTATATTTTAGATTTTAAAATGAGAGTCATCTGCTTCTTTCCCATCATATTTTCGTTTTATAGTTGGCCAGAAACAATTACCAAGTAACGCAATATGTTACTAGGTTTACACATTCCCATTTCATAACAACTAAGCGTTCCAAAGTTTATGGTATCCTTACACTTCGCACTATTTTCTCTAATGACTTGTTTAGTTTAAGTGGTGCCGACAGCACACAATCAACGATTCCCATTTGTCAACATGGTGGTTGTGAAAAACTGCTATGGGGTAACTTTGGAAGGCACCTTTGGAGATTTAAAATGGAAACGACACATGACAGATCCACTAACAAGAAAAGTTGGAAACTATTTATTTAATAAGAAAAGAAGGTCATTAATAAAAATGGCCTCAAAGTCCGCCTATACTGTCTGTCCGCTTTAAACTAAAACACGGTTTTCAAACTCAGGTCAACCCATTTCGGCTATAGCTTAGAAAATTGACAAAATTTTCTCGGGAAAATAAAACTAACATGGTCACATTTAAATATTTGTTTTAGTCGAAGGTCCTTCCTTAAAACGCTATAAAGGGTTTATTTGCTATGAGTAGTATTAGAAAAGGTTAATGAGCTGCGGTTATCGATACCATAAGACTTGGTAATTTCAACACTATTGGAATAAGAAAATATACCTCACAAGCAAGCAAGGTACATGCTAACAAACTAGCCGAATAAACAACTTGAGTTACAAGCAAGCCTTAATTAACGAAAGCCAACATTTGAATTTAAATGAAGCAAAGAAAACTATTTGACAAGTACCTATTATACCACACCGCATTCAACGTGACATTTTTATGACAATAATGGTGAGTAAAGTTTAATGGTGAACAAGTGACAGGAAAGGAAAAGGTTCTTTTCATGTAAGGGTAATTTGATAATACGAGAGAATTAGTTTTAAGAAGGGACACAAATTTTCAGAAACTCTGTTAGACAATGGCATAATTAATTATGCGTACATCTTTAGTTTGGAGAAGGAAAAACAAAGTACTTTAAATAGATAGTGTACACATACATTCATTAAATGAAAATGAAGTTACTGTTTGTACAACTTTGATGAGCTAAACCTCATTGTGTACTGTGCACATGTATTCTATACTTTACTTTTTTAGTAAAATATTTTAAGATGAATAAATAACATAGCTGAAATATTTATGTGTTTTGTTGTATTTTGAATTACATTTTATAATCCATTATGGATTTCAATGAATTTTGTTCCATGGTACGGAAACGGAAACCATGAATTTGTTGAATACCTATATTATATGGGTGCAAATCGCAAATTAAAGTCGGTGCAATACCAATTTTCCTTATTTATTTATTTTATTTACAACGGGCTATAGTACCCATTGGAGAAAGTTGGTATGATAGTAGGTGGATCTCGCAGCTCAGCGGTTTAAGAGTCACCGATGCTGAATTTGTATGGCATTACCCCTTTGCACATCGTTTTACACAAAAATCAAATGAATCGCTTTGGAAAGCTATCCAGGTACATTAGAGAAAAAGGGAAGAAGCCCGATATGGTCCAATGTCCAATGAGGGAATGATGTAATTCCTTGTGGTTTCAGATACCTACGTAGGTATTAGCCTAGAGCATGACATGCTGATGGGAGAAAACCCTCAAGCCATTCCATTAACTAACGCCCACTTAAATTATGCTCACTTTTCTACGACACAAATCAAAGTTTAGCTGATATTGTGTATAAATATATTAATTCGTAATTCATATCTCACTAAAATAAATATTGCAAATTATATGGTCTCTGCGTTCTCATGATTACATTTGCATGCACATCGTATTTAATACTGTTATTAGGTGGCCATTTGCACTACTACGTGTGGTATGCACTAACGAGAATTTGACGACTATTTTTTACCATCTGGGCAAAAAAAACATTTCCATAAGCTTATTGGTTGCTGAAATCGAATAAATATTGCGATTACACATGTCACTAGTCATTATTCAAAACGAATAAACACCTACATAAAAGATCCACATAATTTAAAATCTAGAAAAATATGTCATCCCTCTATATTTATTTATGTATGTTGTTTTGTAAATGATCAGACCATACTTTTACCACTTTACACACACATAGCGCCCCAGTAAAAAACAAGGTTTAAAAACTTATTAAAATAACATACCAACAACTTGACATGACTCGTTGGAACTCGTATGCGTTTTTGGTCTTTCAGGCTATTTTCAAATTAGTATTTGCTACTACATACATACGTACATATCTATTATGATGTGTAGTGCGGTGAGACAGTATACCGTGATGGAGGCTTTGCGAAAAACACCGAAAGCTTTTACCACTTTGCATTTTACTTTCACTCCCTTTCCCCTTCAAACGACTTTCCCCATTTTCAAAGTTACATCTCAACAACCATAATCATATTGCGTGACATAATGGAATGGGCATACTTAAAAGTCTGTACAAAATTCAACTGAACATTCATTCATGCGTAATGAATGACAATATGGAAAATGTTGTACAGATAGTCTACATAATGTTGCTGCTGCTGCTACTAAAACTACGTTTATTACAAAGTTGGGTGAAGATTTTTTTATGTCTTCTTGAGCGCATTAAAACATATTATACACCGCGTTGCTTTCTCCATGTCAATTTGACTGACTGGAAACGTAGATTTCCAGCAACTGAATACAGGATGCTTAAATGCTGATAATATTGTAATGCTTGTCGGAAAATTTTAAACTTCTCTTCCCATTATTACGTTACAAGATTCTAATAGGGATTTTGTACACTGTCAATATTCCCCTGTTGTAAAAGTAGGATGGATACACCACCACACTACATCACGAGCAAAAGTCACACTCATGCTTCATGCTACTTTACAAGAACTCGGCGACGACGACGATTGGACTACTCCAGAATGTCTCTACGGAAAATGCTCTCAAGTTTTGGTTGGAACATTTAGGGTGGATGGGAAATCTAAAAGGACTGGAAATGAAACGAATGTAGGCCACATTTCGCCTCAAGCTACATGTCGTGTAATTGACGACAAAATGAAAAGCTCGGACGAACCTGTGTCTCTGTGGAACCATTCTGTCTCAGATAATATTGCATAAGTGAGCTTCCAAGGAAATTGGCGTTTTGTACCACTTTGTTGATTACCAACTAAGAAGTGCTCATCTGTATTCTGTAATAATAACTCATTGAAATGCTATTATGTACTGAACCAGGTTGTTGAAGAAGTTTCAAAACGTTTCATCTCATCATCAC